>NPFG01000772.1:0-13083 GCA_002288965.1 Xylaria sp. MSU_SB201401
TAAATATAAATAAAATAATATATAATACTAATTATACTAATAGCTAAAAAAGTAAGTTTTTAAAAAAGATAAATAAAAAAAAAGATTATTATATAATTCGTTTATTTTTAATTTAAATATAGGAAAAACCCGGCCTTATCCCCTAAGGCCAGGTTTTAAGGTATAACCTAGCCCTAGGTTAAACCTAGCCTTAGAAAGTTAAGAGGTGCCAACAGGCTAAATAGCTAGAAAAAGGAAGCAGTCTTTCTTTTTCTTTAAAGCTAACATCGAAAATATACTTAAAAAGCACTTTAAAATGCTGCAGAAATACAGCAGCTAGCTAAAAAAGGCAGACAAAAAAAGGGAATAAGGAAAAAGGAAACGGGGAAGGAGAGGCAGGGCCAGGTTTTAAAGCGTAACCTGGCCCTAGGTTAAACCTAGCCCTAGGGGGGCGTTTAGCTTAATATACTAAGCCCCCTAACAAAAAAACTCGGCCTTAGGATAAAGCCGGGTAGTGCTTTAAAGATAGGTTATAATTAACTTTAATAAAAAGGGGAGGATAGTTATTATATCTAGCCTTATTAAGCTTTAAAGCTATATAAACCTATATATTTAAAGGTACTTTTTTTATATATGTCTTATACCTAATTCCTTTTTTTATAAGCTTTAGTTTTATATAATACCTATTATATAAAATATAAGACTTAAAGCTATTTATATATATTATACCTGACTTAATCTACCTACCTATTTATAATAAGCATATATTAGTAAAAAGCTTTTAGGAAGTGTGTATAAATCTCAGGTAACCTTTATAGGGTCGGTTATACCAAATAACCCACTAACCTAAATAATTCACTATTTTAAATAGTTATAAATCTTATTAACTATAGCCTAGCTAAGCTGATCTCTTAATAGAAAAAGTAGTATAGGTAAATAAAAGATGTTAAATTAAAAAGTGAAGTCTTATAAGGCAATATAGTTAAAAGTCATATATACCTTTATAGGTAGTCATATAACTTTAGTCATATAACCCTAGTATATACCTTGAGAGGGGTACGTACTTGACACGTAGCGGGTGGCGTGGCCACCCTTCAGTGTGTTTTATCATCTCCTTTATATTTAGTTAAATATATAGTATATACTTAGCACTATTAACACTAAAACTCATTATACTTTTAGCTATATAACTATTAGAATTTCCCTTTATTTAACTTTTAGATAATTAAGCAATTTAATCTTTTATTTACTACTCTTATTTAGCTTTATAGCGACCTACCCGTTATAATCTTTGCTTTCAGCACTACTGAGATTTATTACCTTCTATTATAAATTGTCTATGCCCCCTGTAAAACCTTTAATAGCCTTCGCTATCGTATGTCTTATAGTGCACTAATATTTTACAAGTCTATTAGAAATAAAAGGTAGTTTATAGTGGCTGCTTCTTTTATAAGTATGTTAAATTTATTATTTTTATTAATCTAACGGTGCTACTTTTATAGTCTAATATTAAAAGCTGTATTAATAAATATATATATATAACTAAAGAGAGCTACTTATTAGAGTAGCTTAGTTAATTACTTTTAAGGACTTATATAACTTTTTAATACTTAGTTTTTTATAATAAACCTATTATAGCAAGTTATTTATTAAAAAGGTTTACTAATACTTTTATTACTATATATTAATAAAAGTTTTTAATAGATTTAAATAATAAATATATTAATATTTATGCAGTTTTAATAAAAATTTAATAGTTAAAAAATAAAACTAAATAAGTAATTAAATATAACAACTTATAAGATTATATAAACAAAGGAAATATTAATAATTAAGGCTATTATAAAGTATTTAGATACCTTAAAATTAATAAATCTAATAAGTTTTTAAAAGAGATTCAATAAATTTATAAATCTATATTACCTATTAAAAACGAGGTTATATAACTACAGAATAATTTGAATAGTATATTTATAAGAAAGTTTATTTTATAAGGCTTATTTTATAACCGTAAAAATAATAAGTTTATAATATTATCCTTTTTTTTAGTATTTTTATTTTAAAAATAAAACTTCCTTTAGTAAATATTCTTTTTCTTTTTATATATCTAAATATATATAAAAACGCGTTTATTTTAATCAAAAAAGGCTAAATCTGTTTAAAATAAATATATTTTCTAATAACAATCTAAAATACTAGCTTAACGCATCTCCCACTTAACTTAGCCATCCTAGTTTTTTATATAAAATCTATATTTAAGAATCTTAGTAACTTTGCTAATATTATAGCTATTAATATGCAATTTGAAAAATTGAGCCCTTAATTTAATAAAGAATCTAATTATATTTTTATTATTTTACTACTATTTCCTTTCCTAATGAAATAAAAACTACGCTAAAATTTTAACGTGGTTTTATAGGGCTATAAATAAAATAGTAGTAAAATTAACAAAAATATAATTAGATTCCTTATTAAATTAATAGTTTAAATTTTCAAATTGCATGTTAATAGCTATAATATTGGCAAAGTTATTAAGATTGTTAAATATAGATTTTATATAAGAAACTAGGGTGACCAGGTTAATTAGGTGGCCAGGTTAAGTGGGAGATGCGTTATTATATATTTATTTATATTTATCTACTTATATTTCCTATTTTACTATAAAAATTATTTATAAAGTTATATATATAAGTATAAAAAAAGTATAAGAGTGCTCCTTTTTAAAGGGATATATTAGATTTAATAATAATAGTATTTAAAAGAAAAGTAAGCATTTAAACTAGTAATTATATACGCTATTTATTATATAAGCATAATATGGTAGTATAGTAGGTAATACAGGTGGCTAAGCTACTAGCTATATATATTAAAAGAAAAATTAGCGTATAGAGGATTAGCAGAGTAATAGAACAATATAATAGTTGATCTACAGCGATAAAATCTGACAGTTTCTGCTAATCTCATAAGCTTATACTCCATAGAGTTGCCGTAATAGCGTGCGCATGATTATCCCTTCTCTTCGGAGACAGATAGGCATTCACGAGTCAGCAGTGCTGACCATCAACGTCGAGTCTGACTGCGGCAGGAAGCATACAGTTAGACAGCATTCCGCCATTCAATTCGATTTAGGTGGTAAGTATCCAGTGAACTGGTGATACGCGCTTTAGCGTCGCTATAGAACATAGATCTTTCACTATTGATTTGAAAAATCAGAAACAAACTATGGAAAGTTATATGAAAAGATACTTTCCTTAGCCCGGACTCAATCCGTTTCATCATAATGTATCTTGAAAACCAACCCCCACTTATTTATCCGCCTGATAGAAGCCTTCCTGCGAGGTTCACGCTCGCTATTCACCGTTGACGGCTATTCATAGATGAGGGTTTCGGCCACAAACTTTCTCCCGTCTTGCTGGTTTCCGTTGTCTAACGCTTGAATTCTTCGTCCGCGGAGCACAAAGAACGCGACCGCGCCGATGACGAGGAGCGATGCCACAACTACGCCGACAGAAATGCCTGCAATGGCACCTTTCGTGAGACCCGAATCAGAGCCCGGGCTGCTTTTAGCTGCGGGTGACGACTGAGGTAGGCCGAAATCAGAAGACGTCACATTGAAACAGGGTACTTGAGTCGAGAAGTCAGCTGCTTCAACGAATGTCTGCAACAAAGCATCTCTTGGTCAGCGACGAGTCGAGTCAGGGAGTTCAGTCTCACATACAATGTCGGCACATGCGAAGAACGTTTGGTTGTGCCCATCCAACTCGTTGTCTATATTCGACCAATACTTCAACTGTATGGTTGCATTACTCCCGGTAGTGACAGTATCAGGGATGTCATCGATCTTGTAACACTGGTGGCCACTCTCAACAATTGCAACGTTGGCTAACTGCTGAACGAACTGAGTCTGAACCGTTGGGTCTATAAAATACTCGTAAGCAACCAGTCCAACGCCCGTCAGATTTCCGTCTACTTGCTATTGTCGTAAGCCACAGAGAAGGCAACATTCCAAGCCTCATCTGCGATAGTGAGAGCAACCGAACCTTGGGCTACCAAATTAAGGTTAGGTCAGCTATTTGATTCTTCTGTTGGAATCTGAGCGCATGTAGACTTACAAAGCGGAAAGCTTGTTCGATTGATCACACTACCAGAGCTACCACAGGGCCCCATATTGTCCATCGCGGCACTCCACGGTCGGTCCTCGGGCCAGAGGAAGGCGATGGGGCCTTGAACAGTGCCTTCGGCGTCTTGTCCATGGGTTTTATCGTCTTCGGCTGCAGTGCAAACACTGCTTATGCCTACTAGAAGAGTCATGTATTTGAGTCTCATGATGGTCGAAGAGTCTAGAAGACACTGAAAGTTTGAGGGGTAGAAGGTTGGGAAGGAGAGGACAATACAAAGAGCAATATGAAGAGCCGACGCTTCAGGTAAAAATTTCCCTCATCTGGGGTCACACCTTCTACGAGACGGGGTCTGGCACCAGTCCTCCTGTCGTGGAATCCACTAACGACTCCCACAAGCTGGTTCGCCAAGGTGTCGAGCTTAGGCTTGTGTCTACGGCACTGGTGTCACTCCGCACAATATCCTGTGAGAGGTATGCCTTGAGCAACGGAGATATCCGAGATAGATGCTTTAAGTATCATTGGCTAGTGTAGCATATGTAGGCATCAGAGGCTTTCTGCCTGAATAGTACCAAGGTGGAGGGGCCAAACCATTTCCATGATTGTGGGTGCTTATCACTAAGAGCATCCAGCCGCCGTTCTCGGGTTTGGGGGCGTGGAGCTATGAATAGACGACAGGACGGCATGACAAGAACGTTTGCTGCGTTGCTTGCTCAACTAACGGTGTGGCGACCAGAAGTTCGTAATGCCGCCGAGAGGTGCCAAGGCTAGTTTGACGCTGCCAAGATGAGCTACTAAATATGGGGACCACCTATCGATGCCGAAATAGATTAAAAATAACTTATCGTGTCCTAACTGGGTCATTGTTTATCAATCTAATCTAATCTAATCAATCAGATCAGTCAAATCAGGCGAGGATTCGGAAAACTGAGCGGCATCGAGAGAGTGAGGTACTAGGATAATATTATCCGGCAGTCACGCTCCAGGCCGTGAATTCTGCGGTGTCCAAAATATCGGACGTCTTGATGAAGACAACTAATCGTGTGCTCACCTCGTTGTTTGGTGGCTGCCGGCAAGCAAATTGAAGTCACAAGTTATGAGGTAGATGCATAAATAATGACTTAGATAAGCATACATTATAGTGGACTTGACTGTCGAATGCTTGCGGCCATCTCAGTCACTCCGATCCTGCACCGGTGGAATACCAAGAATGTCGTATCCCTGTTTACTTAAGCGGCTAATTCTGGTGTTCATTGGACAGGGACGATGTTCTATTGTTTGCTAAGGGAATTCGAAGCTGTTGGTTTTCCGAGGACCGGACGTCTTGGCAGTCGTCTCATATGCATCTTGGTAGCCCCGGAATGACATGACGATAATTCTGCCTTTTCGTGTTGTGAGCCTCGGGGCTATAAGTAAAATGGAATTATCCGTAATTCCGGAACCGAAGGTTTCACATAACACTCCAAACTTCCCAACCTTCTACGTCCCGGTAGCTGAGGTTTGAAATTTCAGTTTAATACCTGCGACATTGTCCAGTGTAATTCTCTTCGCAGTTAGCATAGTCAGATATAGTTTGAGTCTGTCAGCAGTGACTGCCGCTCAGGGTATCACTGCAACAATTAATTACGAACACTCAGTGTTGGTTCATCCGGTTGACTGCCAGGAGCCTGGCTCTGCAGCCTACAGCTGTCATGAAGCCTACGGTAAGCACACCTATCACCTATTTGCCTGTGGCTCCCCTGTCGCGAGAGAAACGCTAGCCATACTACATAGCTTACAGCCTGTATGACTTCCCGGGCCTTGTCTGTATTTTTGCCTGTCTGTCCCCGAACTGCTTGACCTTTGATGCCCCTGAACTGCTTAACCCCTGATGCCCCTAGTCTCAATCGCGTGTAACAGCCACCGTATCTTATTTTCAGTGGATAAAGACACTATCATATTAAGGCTTCAAAATAACGTCATGTGTCATACTAATTTTAATGGTGCACAATGCAGGTGGCATGCCAAGGAAGTGAGAGCAGCTGAAAACGTGTAGTACATCAGATGCAGCTTTTCAACTACAGCAGAGCTAGCCTGACACCTATTTAGGGTATCCTCTACGGAGTAGGATACTGCGACGGAGTCCGACCGGGCCTTTCCTCACCGCCCCCCAACCGTCACCTCCCATTAGTGCTCCCAAGATCGCCCCCGACCCCATCTTGGGTGTCCCGTCGAGCCCGTACCCGGATCAAGCTTCAATATCTCGTAAAAACTGATAATGTTTGGTAACATGCACGTAAACTTAATTGGATCTATAGGGCTGCTGTCTTATTACCTCTTGATTATTTTTTGTATTGAGTCCACCACCCCCTTGACTTATGATTTAGTGTAATGATCTACGCTAAGTAACATAAGGTTTTATAAAGCTTAACGTTTCCGTCTTAATGAGTGTATCTAGGTGCTTATCATAACATTATATAAAGGGCACGTGGTTGATATATTCTTTCTCTAAGATGCAGAGCCTCAACTATACTTAATTCTAGTTGGAAAGACTTGGCTAGCATTTGATGTCGCCAATAACAATGATCCTTTCCTAGATAACTAAGTACTTTACCGCTCTTAGCCTTATGAGTAGAAGCCAGCCACCTACTCTTCGGGAGCAAGCAATGAGCTGGAGTCTATACTTACTAGCTGATTAATTATCTATTACATAAGAATAGGCTGTTCACTGCGAGAACTGTCATTCTAATCATGGGATGAGAACTAAATCGTTGTTTCCATATTGCTTGTGATTTCCTTTTTCCCCCTCCAACAATAACTGACTTCTCATCGGCGTTTTGCCGTCGCGTCTTCTCCCAAGCATCCCGCGCTGAGAGTTCGGTCACAGGGCCTTACAGTACCGGTATAATATTAACGGGCGTACAATTTATAGTAGCATCACAAGGGGCAGCTATGAGTGCCTTGTCAGACCACCTTCAGTGGACCGCTTCGGTAAGTGTCACACGCGACTGAAACGGTGGAACATCGGCCCATATGGATCTCAAGGTTAGAGAATGTCTGTTTCTCTATGTGCAGCGGGATCCATCCAGGGCTGTGAATTGCCCGAACTCTCCTGTATCACAGCAAGACTTCGAGGTGCCTTCATAAGGTACCCAAGATAGGCAGGGATAGCCGTAAGCAGTGGCTTCGAATACAACACTGAGACTTGTTCAGTCTTAGTCGTTAGGTCACTTGAATGCCTTCGGAAAAGGCGCTATGAGGAGGTGGACTTGAACACGTTCTAAATCTGGATCAAGATTCGTCTGCCACAGAGCGTGGTCATGGAGATGGCGCTCGAAGGCTGTCCCGCATCATTTCAACTTGCCAAGCTACTCACTCATTTGCTCCTTTCTAATAAGTAGCTCGAATCCGTCTCAGTTCAATGACGCAATCCTCTTGTCTATATGCAGCCCATGCGCCCCGGGACCGGTGGGTCAAGGTCAGTATGACGATTTTGTGTTGCACGGCATTCTGGGAAAGGTAAGGAGAATCAAGCTACACTCGTGAGCCGTATACTCTAAGGCGACAATACATCAAATCTCGTTTTTTTACAAGAGTTTAGTAACGTTCTTAACACGGTGATCTAGTAAACATTCGACAGTTAAATACACGCTAGGACGTCGGACTTTAGATACTCGCATTCAGTATCTTCAATTCACTAGAGCCACATAGAAGGGCTAGTTTATCGTTTATGAGGAATCTAGATCGACCCCCAAAGCCTGCGCACTTCGGGCTGCCAGCTCCAGCATGGTCAATGTTGGCGCCAACAGCTCTTGAAATGGGATGTCCAACGTAAACTCCTTGAAGAGCCACGTCCTCATTTCGGTACCAATCATGCTATCGAGGCCGTAACTTGCGACCGATCGGCCCTCGGGTTCAAAGTTATCTTCTGGAATCATTAGAATAACCGCCACTCGCTTGAAAATATGCCTTGCGATGGTCTCCAGTGCAGCCGAAGCGTCTGGCGCCGACTGGAGAGCCACCATGAAGGTCTCTTCGGCGTTGCGGCCGCCAAGGGCCGTCGATGAGAAATCATTCTCAATTGCGGTGCGCACGTGACAGAAGCGGGCGTCGGAATACCAGTATACGTCTGCTCGGTCGACACCACCCGCGCTGCGAATGGACTCAGCAAGGTCATGAGAGTCCATGCCCATCAAGATTTGCGACGACGATGATGCTAGGGGGCCATGTTGATGCATGGCGGCCTCGAAGCCTCGGAGCATCTCGCTCGTCAATGCCGTAAAGCCCCTTGCGCATGAGTGAGGATTCGATCGCATCATTCTCAGCCACCACACCAACATCAAGAACCATGAGAAGCACCAACGAAACACCTGCCAGCCCTTGCTGGTTGCGATGCTTTGCCATGGCGTCAAGGAAACTGTTTGCCGCACTGTAGTTGGACTGGCCGATGTTGCCAAGGACGGCTGAAATGGAACTTGTCATGATGAAGAAATCAAGATCTAGCGTTCCAAGGGCTTTATGAAGTGCGATAGCCCCTTTGACTTTGGGGACCACAGCTTTATTGAAGGAGGGGCTGTCCATCGTCGCCAGCATACCGTCGCTTAGAACCATCGCAGCGTGAATTACGCCTCGGATCGGTTGCACAGCCTGCAGGTCGGACACTACACGCTGGACAGTCTCCTCGTCAGATGCATCGGCTCGGAAGACCACGCACGTGGCCCCAGCATCTCGGAGTCTTTGGACAGTGTGCGCAGCTTCGGGGTTATCGAGGCCAGAGCGGGACATAAAGGCAAAGCTCTTGGCCCCATGCTCCATCATGAATTCTGTCAAGCTTCGGCCTAAGCCTCCTAGACATCCTACCATGAGACAAATGCCGTTTTCAGCAAGTCGAAGGGGTTTGACTGCGGAGACCGCCTATTCATCACCACACGTCAGTAGAGATACCGTAGTCCCCATCATAGTTCATGCTCCCACTCACCTTGATTTGACTTGTATTATATTTGTAGCTTACGATTTTTCGTTGCGGGTGTTGGTGACTCGCTACGCGCCACTCACTATCCAACAACTCGGCTAAATCCCCGACATTGTCCATGCTCGTCAGGTGATCGATGTGATCCTGCTCCATGCCAACAATCATGTCAACAGCACATGCTATATCATTGGCTCCCGGCATTCCCCTGATGAGAGGGATAAAGCTGGCGCCTCTGGTGAATGGAATGACGTCAGGGGAACAAGGCATCAGGACATCCTCGTCGAGGAAGATATAGAAGCGCGAACCGGCCTTGAGTCCGATCCATATGTCTTGACTCAAGGAAGAGAAATCATGAGCTATGACGGATGTCCGAGCCTTTTTGGACTGAGTTTCGGGACTTGCCAGGATTTCGCTCACGGTTCTGCTGTACAGCACACGGACACCATTGAAAATTCGCGATGAGCTGTATTCTTCCAGATAGGCTGTCGACTCGGTTACGACCGTGAGGTTCCAGCCTTCATGTTTGGCGAGTAATGCTGTCATGTAAGCAATGTATTTTGGCGTAGGAAGCAAGACAACATGCTCGCCTTGTGCGAAACTGCTGGAGAAAGTGGATCGAAGGCCTGCTGACTTCAAATACAGAGCGGTCAGCGCGACTATCGACTCAGAGGAGACGTGCTCTAAACCATCGCCAACCTCGATGAATTCCGAGGTTCTGACAATGGTTCGAGGTGAATCTCGTGTGACTGCGATGACACGCTTTCCATGCAAGCGAGAAGAAGACAATGCGTTACAGATGGTACCGACTGCTATTCCTAGTGTTCCCGGAGCAGTCAATAGCTCCGATGCTAGTATTTGAATGTCGACGAAGTTGTCAGGGAGGACGTCTGAAACGGCATCATCATTTGTAAATACGACCTTTCCGTCTACAAGGGAGGCTTTCAGCGGCTGCTCAAGGGATAACTCCATCTGTTGGAGACTCCTAGCAGAGTCGACCTGCTCTTCGTTGAGATCTCTATCGGGGTATACTCTGGCGATATGTAGCATTCCCTTATGTCGCCAGAACTCTGTGTCCCGCGCCGAGTCCTTTGTCGCGGTGACTTCCAGCTGGCGCAGTACTGCCTTGCCAATATCGAGAAGTTCTTCCTCCTCATCGACGTCAAGTAGCATGATTCGTGCGCTTGGATTCTCGGAGCGCACAACGCGCAAAAAGCCTGCTGCCATACCGCCGAGGGGGCGCTTACCCTCATTGACCCCTCGGGTCAACCAGACGGTAGGGACTCCGGCCGCAACTAATCTTTTCAGGGCAGCGAACGTTGCAGAGTCAATGGAAGAGAGTACATCTCCGGCGCTGTCGTCGATTGCGACGCGTCTATCACTGGCCGGGTCAAAGGTTGTGAGCATCTTGTGATCTGTGTTGCTGCCCGCTGCTGCCAGGGCGCTGGAGAGGTCCTGTTCTGAGCCTTTGGCGGAAATCTTCAGCGAAAGAACGGTCGTCATATAAGTATTTTTGTCTTTGAATCCGTTCATGTTGACCCGTTCATTTTCGGGTGTCGTCTTGTAGGTGCCATTGCTACGGCTGTGGTCGTATGACCTCTGCGCAATACTTGTCCTGTCGACGCCGTTAGCGCCGTTCATACCGTCAATGCCGTTGGTACCGTTGGTCCCGTTCGTAGTTTTGATACCATTCGTAATATGATGCATATCGTGAGTACGAACCCCGTTCGCCCCATTCGTGCCCGCAACACCATTAATGCCGTCTTTGCCGTTCCCGACACCGTTGGAACCCACATGGTTGTGCATACCGTTAGCGACAGTCGTAGAGCTATTCAAGCATTCTAATGCGCTGTTGTGAATCGCAATCATCCCACCGACACATGCAGCATGATATGCATCACCGCGCTGCCTGACGAGACCGATCACCGAAGAAGAGGGCACTTCAGGAGCGCAGGCAGCTAGAATCCATCCATCAGACTTAGGAAGAGGAAGTTCGCGAATGAGAACGTCGTCAAGATCAAAGCCCACCCAAATAATGTCCTTATCAACAAAAGCGTCGGCATCATGCACCATTTCTGACAGTGTCTCGAATTTGACCACTATTGCTGTTAGCTTTAACTGCTTCTGTTAGATGAATATCGCTTGCATCGCCGCACAATGCAATTGTGATAGAGCATTGCTTTGGAAGAAAATCGAAAACAGATTCAAGTCTTTCAAGGCAGGAATCCCGGGTATATATCAACAGGGCGCTGTTCAATGGCTGGTGGTGGGCGATGAGGTCCAAGAGTTTCAGCTCACGATTTGGAAGGTCCGATACATCCGCTAAATACCGCTTGAGTGGGATTGGGGTGAGTTGGGTAATGTCTGGTTTCCATATCGCCTGGGAGAAGGGTGCTGGCGGCGTCATTCTTGCTAAGGTGCTGGCGGGAACTGCCGCTTCGTACGAAGTACACGTCAGGTTCTTGACCTGGATAAGTGGTGTCCCGCCGCGACCTGTCAGGACTGTATTCGTGTTGAAGCATCTGCCGTGGACGTGTTCCGTCCATGCCACGGCGCGAGCTTCGGAGCCACAGTTGTCACCGGCCGGGAATATGGTCATATCCTCGATGTGCGTAGGCACCACACCCCAGGGCATGTCTTTATGGCTTCCAGCGTGGACGGAAATTATGATGAGCTGGAAGCAGGCGTCTACCGTGGAGGGATGGATGAGGTATCTGGACTCATCCTCCATCAATCCTGACGCCTCCAAAACGACGACATCACCTGCAGCTTGTTGGATTGTGCGACCTGTTCGAACGTGCTTCAGTTGCTGGAAGCTCTTTCCGTAGTTAAATCCCACTCTGTGGAACGCCGAGTACCAGGTCTTGCCAGTCGAACCTTGATTGAGCAATGTCTCGTCGACAGCATGGTCGCGGGTTGTCGAGAAATCTCCTGTACCTGTCATCTTGCCGTTGCAATGAACGATCCAGTGGCCGTCGATCATAGTTTCGACTGAGAAAGAGAACCATCTCGTATCAGTTTTCGTCAACGTAATCATGATTTCGACTCCTTCTTCGCCCTCTGGTAGTATCAAGGCCTCGTCAATGGCGATATCGTGCAGTCGCACGCCTAAGGCCGGTTGCCCTGCTTCTTCTTGTGCCTGTCTGAGCGCCTCGATGGCAACCGAGAGATATCCAGCGGCAGGGAAGACAGCAGAGCAACCCAGGCTATGATCGTTCAACCATGGCACGTCGCGATGGCGAAGAACGTTTCGCCACACCCTTGTTCGTGTTGTCAAGCCTGGAACCTTGCTACCGAGGAGATCATGTCGCAGGGTACACCCGTGTTCGCTGCTCGGCGCTGGGTCTTGGTTCCGCCCAATACGTCTTTTCGTAGTTCTACTAATATAGCGGTCACCTTTCCTTTTACTTATCATCCGTATGCAAGCTACTATTAGTAATTTTGCAGGCGCACTACTAAAAACCTTAACAGACGCTAATTTTACGCAAAAACCTATAAAACACTAAAGGTCTAAATAGTAATTGCTTAATCGAGTATTATTATATAAGACCTTATAACCTTATTATGTCTAATTATAATATTTAAAAATATTTATTTAAGAGTAATAGAACCTAATATACTAATATAAAATAATTTGCACTAAGTAAAGCAGATAAGATTACACCTAATTAACCTGCTTTTAAAGCTTAAGATAATTAAAAAGAAATATAACTAAAAACCCTTACTTTAAAAGATATTAACTAAGTAATATATAATAATTAACTAAAAACTAAGATTTGTAAAAAAGTTACTACTATATTAGTAATAGTACTTAACAACTTTATTTAATTATTTAAAAAAGATATTAATATTAACTATTAATAAATAGCTTAAAACTATATAAAAATTTTAAATAAATATTTAAATATAATAATATATATATAATCTAGTAAAGTATTATTATATTCTTATAATTAGCTAATATATAAAGTAAAAACTGAGATATTAATAAGTTTTAATATTATAAGCTTTTATAATATTATATATTTAAGGACGGCT
>NPFG01000773.1:0-13048 GCA_002288965.1 Xylaria sp. MSU_SB201401
CCACCACGCCGCCCTCTAGAGTTACCCCTGGAGGGTGTCGAGGGCTGGTTTACAGCGTGATTAGCGCCCTGGGTAGGGGGCTTGTCAGACTGTTGGGTAGGCTTTCGGTGGTTCCGTTTATTTTGTATTATAATATATATTGTTTTTAGGCTTTATATTATAGCTTTTATTAATTGTTATATAATTATAAGGTTTTAGTGTTAAAGCTAATCTTTATATTTCTTTTACTTATTTAGCTTTTTTTCTTTTTTTTAGGGAGGTTTAGTGCTTTAGTAGTATTTAATTTTATTATTTTTATTATAATTTGTAATAATAGTAGTAGTATAACTAGTTATTTAATAGTATTATTAGATTTACTAAGTTTATAGATACTAAAGGTGCTAGGATTACTAAAGTAGCTACTATTTCCTTTATTACTTTATCTTTATTTTTATTATTTATATTTTCTAATATAGGTTTTACTAATAAGGTAGTATTTATTATTAATTCTTTAATTAGCTAAGCTAATAGGGTAGGGTCTTATAATACTAGTAAGGCTTTTTTTTTATTTTTATTACTATTACTTTATTATTTTAAATGTTTTATTAGGATGGCTTCTTTATTGGTTACTACTTTTATAAGTAGTGCGTTTTTTTTATTATATACTTTATTACTAGTATTATTATATTATTTTAATTTTAGCTTAAAATAATAAAACTATTTTCTTATTAACTTTCTTTAGTTTATAAAAGTAATCTTTATAGTTAGTAGGATATAAGCTATAGTAGTTTATATATTATGGTAGGAGTATATATACTTTATTTACTATTAGTTTATATATATTTATTTAGATATTATAGTTTTTATATAATGCTTTTTAGTTATAAAATTTAGTTATATAGTATTTTTAATATTTTAGATTATAATAGATAATATATATTTATTATTATTTTAGATATAATAGTTTACTAATTAAAAATAGTTTAAATTATTATACTGGTTTTTTAAAGGTAACTATTTAAATAACTTCCTTAGTTTGCAAATTAATTTTATTATATAATATATAAATATTAACTAGTATAGCTTCTACTTATAACTTAATCTTTTTTATTACTATTTATATAGTATTAGTATTAAGTAGTTAGTAATATAGTTAATTATTATAATAGGAACTTTTAGGATTATATATACTACTTATTTTTTTAGTAGCTTTATAGTTTAAGTTTATAATGTCTACTTAATTATTAAAATATTTTATTTTTTTAAAAGCTTATTTTTTATTATTAAGTTTATTTTTATTAGTTATATTTTATAGATTATATTTACTAATAGCTTTAAGTTTTATAGTAATATTATTTTAATTATATAAGCTATTATTTATATAGTATAGTAACTTTATTATTTAGTTTTATAAAAACTTTAGTATTTTTATATAGCTTTTAGGGGTTTATTATTATAGTTATATATTATAGTTAAAAGGTTTAAAAGCTGCTAATTTTAATTTAAAGGCTAATTTAGCAGATAGCTTAATACCTCTTTTGCTAGCTACTTTAATATATAATATTATAAAGGTTTATAATATTAGGATTACTAATATTATAGTTTTTATTTATATATTAGCTAGTTATAAAGGTATAGTAATACTTTTACTAAATTATATATATATTGCTATATTTAGGTGTTTGCTTAAGATTTTTATATAGTTTTAAGCTATCTATTGGTAGCTAGTATTAATATTTTTTTAAATAATTAAATAAAGTTGTTATACTATTGCTAGTATTAGTAGTAACTTTTTTGCAGATCTTAGTTTTTTAATTTATATTATATACTACTAGTTAGCATTTTTTAAAGCAAAGGTTTTTAATTATGTTTTTTTCTAGTTATTTTAAGCTTTAGAGGTAGGTTAATTAGGTATAATCTTGTCTACTTTACTTAATATAAGTTAGCTTACGTCGGTATATTAGGTTTTATTGCTTTTATATAAATGTTTTCGAATGTTATAGTTAAATATAACGGGGTTATAAGATCTTATATAATAATACTTAATTGAGTAATTACTATTTAGATCCTTAGTATTTTATAGGTTTTTGTGTAAAATTAGCGTCTGTTAAGGTTTTTAGTAGTATGCTTATAAAACTATTAATAGTAGCTTGCACATAGATGATAAGTAGAAGGAAAGGTAGGCAACTCTAGAAAGACTCCGGGCTGGTCTATATTGCCTAGAATGCCGCACGTCACCTAGACAGCCTGCTCGAGCCTCTTTTCCGTTCCCTTTACGTAACCAGTCCTAAAATCGATATCCGATTGACCGACGTTGTTACCGATAGAAACAATATTCGCAAGCTTCTAAGCTTCATCGATCCATCTTCCAGTCGAAATGGACTCGAGAGCTTTACCATAATTGCCGAGATGGTTAATAACACGCTCATCATGTCTCGAACTGAGCCCAAGACGACTGAGATCATTGCACCCTATGAGTTCAAAGGATATGGTCATGAATTCGAGAAAGCGTACACTCGCTGTCAACTGGCAAACAGTACTGGCTATCACCGTATCATTTCCTACGCTTTTGGAGGACTTAACTTCGTCGTCCGTCACGAGGTCGATGGTTACGTCTCTGTACCAGCGGCATCAATAGCTAACAAAAGGGAGACGGAGGCTGATGGACTCGCGGGACTGCTCGGATCTATGTCGCTTTCGGCCGCCCAGAAGGCATCTCCGGAAACCCGTGTTGTCAGACCAAAGGGATCTAAATTGGTCATTCGAGAAGAGGGCATTGTCGTGCCGCTGGACTCTACTTTGGAGATCAAAACACGTGTCAGCCATAAACGACTTAATATCAACGAGATTGCCCCGCAGCTCTGGGCGTCGCAGACCCCAAAACTTGTGCGAGCGTACCACAACCGCGGGGTTTTTCAAGAAACGAAGGTCGAGGATGTGACGAAGGAAATCAAGTCTTGGGAGCTTGCTAATCAGAAGCATTTGAAAAGGCTTGCTGCACTAATCAAGGAAATCCGCAACGCAGTGAGAGCCTGTGGCGACAAGGCAGTCATCAGATATGACGAAAGTTCTGATAGGATCATCGTGATACCCCGGATTGATGCGAAGCGACTGCTGCCCGAAGACCTGTACTTGAAATGGAATTCTCAAGCAGCAAAAAGTAAAGAATAATCGGTGACAGTGTCCTTTCATCGTCCGAGTCGTGAAGATGGAGGCAGAGGATCGCCTTCGCGATGGCCAGTTGGAATTTATTTGTATGGAGGAATATGGGAAAGTAGGTAGATAGCTGCATACGGCTACCCTAACAAAAGGAAGGAGGGGTGCTCTTACGATATAGCAACAACTGAACGAGCACTGATCGATATCTCGCATTGTTTGTATGTGCAAAGGATAGTTAGCAATGATATTATTAGGTATGTTTCTACTCCCAACTGGCTGTTAAAAGCGTAAACTCCCATTTCCATGGCTCGCAGGACTGCGACTGTGATTGATGCTCAAACTGAGCACTCGTATCTCAATCATGCCACCTAAGGGCCCCAGGTGACCAAATCTAGTCACCCTGTGCTATGAACCTGTCGCTTCTACCGAACTGTAGACATGCTTACTCGGGAACAAAAGTGTGAAAACAAACAGGAAGAGGAAAGGAGTGCGGATAGTGATCGTAAATCGCCGTCTTTATGGTCGCTGATAATAGCCCTCCAGGGGCCAGTGGATAAGGACGTAAGAGGAAGGCAATACTCTAAAGTCGAAAGGCGCGCATCGGATAAGCAACGATTGCTATCCCCTTTCCCCAACGGAAAATGTGTGTCTAAATATATCATCATCGACTGCAGCACGGGAATTCGGAAAATTCTTCTCGTTCGCTGCCTTTCACTCTTCCCTTGCAATAACCAGCATCCTGACAAGCCTTCTGAACGCTTTCTCTACCCCCCCATTTGTGGCGCATAGTACTGAAGCAACTAGGGCACTTCACAGTAATCCAAGTGTAAAAGCACATTTTGAAGCTAATGTTCGTAGGAACGGAAGAGGCTTAAGGATCCTTGGAGATAAATATTGGGAATGTTGAGTTTATTTTGAGGTGAGATAGCAAGTTGACAGAGACCTCGTAAGTTTTATGCGAGTTAGGCTGTTTGAAGGTATAGAAGTAATTTCGATCGATGAAAGATACGTGGTTTTAGTAAGGGTGGCGATAGCGGCGACGTTGGCGCCGTTCTTCCCGGGCGAGACGTAGCTGTTCCGCTATGCGGGCAAAGTGTAATCTCACAGTACAGCTAATGCGGTTCGATCAGCTATATCTCTGAACCGACTGCCCTTTACGCTTTCCCAAGCGCCGGCCAGAGTCCTGACACCTAGTGGAAAGGTTTATAAGACCGCCCCAACAGAAGTTGAGAGTGGTACTGCAATTTGGACACAGAATATCGATCCTGACCTAGTAGCATATACAATGTATGACTATAAAGTGAGATAGTGGTCCGTAGAAGGGATAATTTCGATGGTAATGAGGACCTTCTTAAGGCTATATAAGTTTTGTATAGAATCTGTCTTGGGTTGGTGTTGAGGTTGTGGAGGCAGTAGTAGAAGTTGGAGGATATGATGGAATAAAGTAAGGTTCTTGCAGATACAGAATGGGGATATTCTTATACTTTGGCGCCACAGCTAGAGCCACCCTTCGTATCACCTTAACTCCTTACCTGCGTGATTTTATTCTTTTACTACGGCCAGGATTGTCCAAAGTCGGTGTCACCCTGAAGGGATCAATGTGCGAAACAACGTGCTAACGGAACACAATAACGGTCAATTGCGTAATCTACAAACAATGTCACCCGCTATGAGGAGAGGCCCCGGACCTGACAATGTGCAAGCGGCGAAGGGCCATATCGAGGGGTGACAGGGTGATTGAGAGGTATTACTTCTTATGAAACAAAGAGACCATATAAAGCACTAGGTTCCTGTGTCCAGAAATGATGATTGACATTCATAAGAACAGGCTAATGACTACATAGGTATCAGAAGCAGAAAGCCCGATGAGAACATAATAGTGAGTTTGGATGTGTAAAGTAATAACCAGAATAAACGGGTCATAGCTCGCTGTATTTGGAAAACTAGCCCTAGTCACACATTTTGCATGTTTGCTTCATGATTGATCCGTCCTTGTGATACGGAGCATTCACCACCTCCTCCCGCTTTACCATATAGTAATAATCAGTACACCGTCAGAGGACAAGGGAGAAAGGGACTACAATTGGGAGAGGCGTTGTAAGGAATCCCAGGGGAACATTTCCGAAGCTGGCAATACCCTTAATCTTATATTCCCAGCAGATTCACAATGGATATTAGGTTTCGCATGATAGTTGTCGATTTAACAGGAATGTAAAGATCTCTGGTTACGAAATATCGAAATCAGATGCTCTCTCTTGGGCGGCCTAGACTGATGGGCGAAGACAGCATACACCGAGGGCGGTTATTGAGAGTACACTAATGATATCATGTGAATACCTCAATAACCTGACTGATCCTGTGCTGCGGTCGTGCAAGGGAGCAATATTAAAATGTGTATGGGGAGGGCATCATTGCCGTTGTTTGCCATGATAGTGCCCGAAGCCTCAAACGCACGATGGCCACCCTCCTTGCTGAAAAAATGCGAGAGGGCCTAGTGGGACTAGAGAAGTACTTATGCGTTCTACTACTCCCACGATTGTGTAGCAATTAGACTATCCCAGTACAAAATTGCTAATGATGTTCACAGTACGCCCACCCGCTCATCTCTAGCCAACTGCCGGTCCTGAGCAAAGATATTTCATCATAACAGAGTTAGAAGCTGTTATCACTCCCACCTGATACTGTCTTGAGTCTACGTAATACAGCCTGATGTCGTATTTGTGCACGTGTCATTCGGCCACCCAGGCACATGATCATGTGGGAAAGTACGCACGCGTGTTCAGGTAGCACTGTCAGTGGCGCACACTGCTGCGACCGTAGAGGCAACAAGACATGTCAGCGAGCAAGCTGGTTAGTGACAAAACCTCCCAAAGGGGACTAATACGGTCGACTAACGGACATGACCAAATGTACTTAGCTGCTTTTGATCCAACTTGAAACTTGTATAATTACTTGGCTCGATAAAGGTTGACTTACAGCGTATAGAAAGAAGGCCCTTTCTTCTGATCTCATTCTCTTATGGATACCGCCACACGTTCAGGGCTTCGCCGCTCTCGTAGTTGTTACGTAGAATTGTGACAGCTCTATTAGTCCGGTTTATCAGATCAGCAACGTCTCCGCTAGATACAGCGTACTAAGGTAACTACCGGCAGGCTGGCTTAGCCGGGCCTCACGATACTTCTTCTTCGCCCTCAGTTGTCTACTCGGAAAAACTCCCAGAGTGGGCCTCAAGCCAATGCTAAGTGCAAGTACTTGCCAAGATAAGACTTATGGGGTGCAGCAGAGTAAGTTCGCACCTATCGAGAAGGAACATCCATTGTGAAAGGCCTTATATTTATTACCTAGAGAATCTGAATATGGACTCAAAGCGCTCACTTAACTTCCTGCTGTAGACAGAATCCATAAGATAGCTATAAAAACCAAATTCAATTCGTAACTCTACCTCCCTATACCGCACTAATCATACACTCATCATGAGTGACCATGGGAGTCTCAAAAGAGTCGGCCATGGCCGGAACTGCATTTAACGCACTACGGATGACCTCATCCGACCAGTTCGATTCATCACAAGATGAGGTAGTATAGATTATGGGTAATTGTAAACCCGAGACACCAGCTGTGCTCAGTGCTTGTGTTGTCACAGGCGGGGTTTGGGCAGCTGGCTGTACCCTGGTCAATATCGGAAGTGTAGCAATGGCGCGCCTCGTATCGAGGGGTAGGTCTGAAGCAGAAGCCGACTCAAGACGAGCTAGTTTGGAGACGACCGCTGCTGCTTCAGTCTTTTGATCGTTCCTAGTTGCAGTAGATGACCACCATCTACTTCGATGAGTTGATATTATGCTCCATAGAACCTTAGTCGAAGAGAAAGACCAGGATTTTTTCCGCTCCAACCCACAGCAGCTAGCAATCCTAGGGATAGACGTAGCGCAGCAGCAGACGATAGTAATGAGTGGTCCTAAGATAGAAAGTAACCCAAGGTAACCTCTATCGTAAGAGAAGTCCTGGCTGGTGACCCGTTTCAAGGCCGCAATACGTAGAGCAGTTATTATGAGCACCCTATTCTTAGCATTAGTAGCCGAACCAGGCTTATTCCACGAAAGAAAAGGAAAAAAAAAAAAAGAAATAAAGACTAACACAGAGCCGAGAGAAAATAAGACACAAATCTTCCATTTTATTTTCGGTGCCATGCTAAGACGCGCCAGTATAGGTAGGGGGGCGAATACTATGGCCAAATCAAGGATGAAGGATATGACTTCCAGGCAGAGATATGCGATGACTTCGTTTCCGCATCTTCCCTTTACCGTTGTGTCCCAGCCCGCGCGTATTGGCCGACAGATCGCTAATGAGACTGAGACAACGACTATGAGGTGGGCTACTGAGACCACCAGCAGAACGATTGTAGCTCCATTCAAGCCACCTTTACTTCTATAGGCAGTATGGGGTACGAAAACCTTGCGAATGAATAGGATAGCAGCAAATCGTAGAAATGTATTGACAATACTCCATAGAATCTCGTTGACTAAAAGTGACTACAGCAGCAGTTTGTTTAGAAAGATCATTGTTAGAACCGTCACAGTAACTTACTTTAGCGATAAGTTCGATCTGCGAGCGAGATTCAGCCGACTGGTGTCGGCCTTGACCTTCTACAACGACGGCCCAAGTCGTCAAAGACATGAGGGCAAGGGATATGAGAAAAGACAAGTAAACCAGAATGTCATCAAAACAATTAATCGAAAGTCCCCCGACCTTTTTAGACCATGTGTGAAGTGTCAATGATAAAAGTGCCAAGGCCGTTAACACCCATCCCAGTGCAATAGTTAAACGTCCAACGGCGATAGTCTCGGGAGTGTCTTGCATTGCTCCGTAGATTTCTGTATGGCGGGATGGAATGATCTATAAAAAATATAAGATGTTGGGATAAAGTCAAACTGAGCCTCTTTTGGTATATATTCCATTCGAGATGAGACGCGGCTGTGTGTCAAGGCGCATCCAGAGAGTATCCTAGCTGCATTTTCTATTGCCTTCAGTCATAGAGGGTTGCAATCCGACGCGTCGGGGTTGCGTAGCATGAGAGACTATTGCATATAATATGACAAAGCTTCGTAGGGGAATTGTCAGACTGCAGAGATGTAACCTGATAGCCCCCAGGCGCAGTTCACACAGCCTCCTTGGTTATGGCTGAATTGCTTAGTGAAATTTTGATGGTGTACTTGTTGATTTTTCCACTCAATCAGGTTTGGCAGTTGGGCTGACTACATGGGGGCGCGAACCATGAAGGCTTGGCCTAGTTAACACGCCTCATACCCCGCATGGTGGAATCCATAACAAGATTCTTTCTTCTACTCAGCAACATCTATAATATCACATTTCCAATACGCTTGCTTCTTACATAGCTCAATATATATAAGCGACCCAAGTAGGAGTGTTCTTACCAGCGTTGTGACCAAAGTTGTAACCACTGTATGACTAGGGCATAATCAAAATTAATCTACAATAACGTTCCAATACCCACAGCTGCCAGATGAGGATGCTCTCCGCCTACTCATCTTCCGGCCCGGAGGCTTCCTTGCTCCGCTGATAGGAACTCTTGTCTCCATCGCCTTCTCGAAGCGGCCCAAATATTTATCCCTATCCTACGCCTGGAGTGATCCTACGACTGAGCATCCTAATTCTTTTTCTTCTATCATGGAAAAGTAATTGTTCCAACAGCGACAATGGTCCTCAATCGGTATGAAATCTCTATCAGGAGCAATTTGGCCTTGGCCCTCTGGTCCCTTAGGTTAGAGGGCCACCAACTAGTTTTCTAGGTTAATGCTATTTGTATCAATCAAAGTGATATCAATGAGCGAATATCCAAGTAGCTCTCATGGCTTCAATTTATTCTCGCGCTACCGCCGTGGTTACATTGCTAGGCTTCACTACGTGCGGGATTGCAGACGTATTCGAGCGCACTCCTCTAGATTCTATGCAGGATCTTCACTACAGAGGGGACAGCAAAGAAATAGCGGCGTGGTTTACCGAGAATGCATCGACCAGTCCTCGTACTAGGAGCCGAAACTTAGCTGATACTAGCGCTGCTGAGAAAGGGGCTCTCGAAAGTATCACAGCTATTAACCAGCTACCCAAGTGAGATGTCATATGAACGAGTTACCGCTCTGCGATTTCTGAAACTTTGGAAAGTTCCTAATATATTTATTCCTGGCTCACTCTAGTTAAACACGTAGAACACAGTTCAAGACGAGGTAGAATACAAACTAACTGAATTAATTTTATATTCCCTAAGCTTAAAAGGAATATACTGCTGCGCGGTCCGAAGCTTTTTGGCCACTAGCTTGCCCCCATTCAAGAATATGTAGCGGGCAAGATCCTAGACCTAAGCCCGTCTTACGCAGACTTTGTAGCCTCTATCCGTCACAAGACGGCCTAAAAGACGAAGTGGTACAAACACTACTATAGCGAATTCGATTTATCGCAGCTGCAGGAGATAAAAGAGACATACGCAGCCAAGATACTCAACTATAGCGACGCTAATATTACGCAGGTTGCACCTATCCGAGAGAAGTCTTTTATAGCTTTCCAATTCCTGGACAACAGGCCCCTTAACAATCTCACGGTTGCCGGGACCTATACAGGTAGCGTCGACACTATAAACAGAATTCCAAACACCCTAACAGCTAATAAGGTACTGCAGGTTATATTAGACAGAGAGGTGTCCAGGTTCCTGGGAGCAGACTACTGTATGGGTCTAGCACCGCCTGGAACTATGGTCAGAGACTGGGTCCTTCGGTTCTAGGATTGCGACGCAGCTGTCACTGTGCACCCTCAAAAACTATCAAATAATAATAGCTCGTGCACCCTTGTTAGCCAAGCAGATGTCATAGACATTCAATATCGCAAAGGCCCGCTCAGTAATACTATAGGTAATAAGGCGCTTATAAGTTATATATATGCCGACAATAAGGATACACACATGGATATAGTGATGTCTTGGCATATGTCTTGGCATATTACAGCTTTAGTCAATAACTTAAAACTAGTCTAGAGACCCTGGCCATAATCCTAATTACGCCCTTAGGTACTGCTACGGTGTCAGATGGTCATAGCTTTAGATAGATAAGATAAGTGAAGGAGATAGAGAGTTGGGTGGTCCTAAGAGTCCCCATAACTTAGGATTCTGCAAGTTATAGAATAACGAAGAAATGAAATTAGGAAGATAATCATGACATCACCGCTAATAGAATTTACAATATCCCATTCCAACACATTTTTCAGCAAGATCAGCTAATGCCTCATTTCTCAAGATGGACCATTTGTTTCACCCGCTTCCTGTACCGTTCAGGGGCGCGGTAGTTGATAGGACTTTCCGATCCGACGAATATAAAGGAGTCATACACGGAGCATCCGATTATTGAGCCGGCCAGGGTGGAGAGCCATGGCCCGTAAAACCACCATCCTGTACCGAATACTTTAGATTCCCGATAGCCGAAGGCGTAGGCTATCACTCGAGGGCTGAAATCAGACGCCGGGTTGAACGCCGACCCTATATTATATCCAAGCGAGAATCTGAGTGTGCTGACCAGCAAACCGAGTATTTAGTCAAGCTGAATGTTAGCATGTGAGACCTTACTAATTGTCGTGTTCAAAGTGAACAGCGGTGCAGATTGGGGGCAATGAGATGTAAACTTACAAAAGCGTGCATTCCAGCGCCCGGTGGGTTGTTCTGATCATCACCCAAAGCAAACACAGTGACCATCATCACAGCACTGCCAACCATCTGACTGAAGCAAGCGGTACCCATCGATACGGAAGTATTTGGGCTAGAGAATAGAGATTTCGCTGTATTCTCCATCGTGGGGTCGGCGTAATGGATGGCATCCTGGTAAACCCCATATGCCAGAGCCGCGGCCGCGAAAGTTGCAAGGAACTGAGCGACAATGTAGATGCCACACTGCCGCCAGGGAAATCCGCGAAATAAAGAAAGCGAAATCGATATGGCGGGGTTCATATGCGCTCCTGAGATGCTACCGCCTAGATAAATACCAAACATCCAGGCGAAGCCCCAGGCCCAGCATGATGTCTCATAAATCCCGTATTGTTCTTTTTGGTTCGCTGATAGGTTTACTGAAAGGTTGGCGGCAATGCCGAGGAAGAGTGCTGCGAATGTCCGCAAGTCCATGAAGTTAGTGATGCTCAATTTCCGTGAGAGGGGCAAGGTTGGTAAATGTACAGCAAGAAACTCGGCAAGTGGCTCGGGGTGCTTCGCACGGAACCGTGCCCACCAATTCCTATGCTCGTCGAGGTCGCTAGTGGTTTCTTCCGCTTCATCGGCTTCGCGCTTCCCAAGTGGTTCACTATCGATTCCGAAGTCTGGGCCGTCGCTTTCTTTCTCTCTTTCCGAGTCGGCTTGCCCCTCCTGGTTACCAGATGGTGCATATTCAAAAACAGGTTGACCAGCATCATTGGACCGTCCTCCCTGTGTGACGCCTCTGGGCGTCTGACGGTGATGTTTGGCCCTTGGCTTTCCGCCCGCTTCACCCCCCGTCTTTGAGGTCTTTGCTGAGGACACTTCTCCCAGCTCGGCTAATTCGTCGTTGGGCTTCGCCCGATTTTCGTGAGATTTGGATCGGACCCATCGTACCGTGCGTGGAAGAGGCTGTCCGAGACTGAAAACTGGCTTCTCTTTGTTCTGGTTGTACCATGAATTCGCTTGGTAGTAATCTTCAGCGACCCAATGTGGGCGGTGTGGTTCTCTCGGGTCGCGCTCAACGCAAGGTTGGTTTCCGTTTTCCTGCGTACTCCTCATCTCTCTTCGTTGCCTTACACTCTATTGATTGTTCAGAACTCGTGTGCGAGACCGAGTTGGTCCAGGATCGAGTGTATTCGTCTGCATGTCGCCTAAGTCTAAAGAGTGCTTGCTTGGGTGATGTCCTAAATCTTGGCCGGTGTTACCCAAAGAGTCAGACATCCTATTGTCCTAGTGATTACACCAAGACAAGAGCTTCGTGTTTCCTTCTATAGATTCGGTGGCCCGGAAATGGTATTTATTTATCACCTCTTCTCGTTCTGCCGCGTGGGAATGGGTTTGCCATCTAATTACGTCATGTAAGTAGAGCCGATACCAATCATCATTTACCACATTGTTGGACTGGTCCGTGTTTTCCTTCAGCGCTCTCGCCTATCATTCTTGCTTCAAATCTCCATTCAAACCATACTTTATAAGATATCGTGGCATGGAAAGCCGAGCCCACTCTTATGCAGCCTGTCAATTAACGGAGGTCATGTCCGGCCCCACACTAGAGATCCAAATATGGGGCATTATAACATGAGCAGAGCTAGGTCTGCGGTAGTATTCACTCTAAATCTGCGGTAGTCAAGTGGTTCCATCTGCATGCCACTTGGCCAATACTTTTATTATACTGTATACAAACTAAATATTAACTACCTGCCTACCTTACACTTACACCTTGATAGGTAAGTAACTATACTTATACTATTATAGTTAACGCATCTTTTAATTAACTAGATCACTTTTTTTCCCGTGCTATTTTAAAATTCTTATATAAACCTTTTAATAACTTTACTAATAAAAATCACGAAAATAAATAGAAAAAACTATTAAATTCAAAATTAAATAAAAAATTACTATATAAATTTCATTATTAAACTATATCTAATTAGTTTATAAAGTTATATAAAATGTTATATATTACTTTATATATAAGAATTAATACTTTTTAATATAATATATCTCTTACTTAAATTACCACTTTAATTAAATTACTACTTTTTAAACTTTTATATATATATTTCATTAATTTAAACTATTTAAAATCTAATTTACTAAATATTTTTATATTATTTAATTAAGTTTACATATTTATAGCTAGTTTATTATAAACCTTATAGGTCG
>NPFG01000774.1:0-13017 GCA_002288965.1 Xylaria sp. MSU_SB201401
ATAAAAATAAACAAATAAATAAATAAAGTCTTTAAACTTTATAAAAATCTTATAAAAAACTAATAAATAGAGAAAATAAATAAAGAGACAGATATAAGTAAAATAATATATATTTATTAAAATATAGCTTTATTTAAAAGGAAAACTTAACTATTACTTTCTTTTTAGCAAGTATAAGGAAAAACCTTTAAAATACTTTTATTATCCTTTTAAATTATATGCTAAATTTAATATAATTAATAGTATAACTTTAGCTTTTAAAGGTATTTAAACCTTTAATACGTTTTACTTTTACACTTTTTATAAAATATAATCTTCCCCTTATAGTTTTAATAGGTATTATCTACTTAAAGTATTAATAAAGTTAGATTTTTTATAATAAGTTTAACTAAAGGGGTTATAATATTAGCTATAAGCTATATTAGTAAAGGGTTTAAAGTTAAAATCGCTTTTAATTTAATAATACTTTATAATTTATTTGCTAACATATTTATAGTTAGCTAAAGGTAGTTAAGGTTTATTAGCTTATATTAATAAGTAGCTAATTAGATTATATCTTTTTAGGTTTTTAAAAGTAAAATTATCTAACTTTTTAGCTTATTTTAAAAGGGGTATATTAGCTTTATATAATAAAACTATATACTAGCTATAAGCGTTTTTTAAACGTCTTAGTTTTCTAATAATTATAAATAGTTATTAAAATTTTAAAAGTACTATTAATTACTTTGCCTAATAAATTCTAATTATTTTATAATATATATATTATAATAACTAATATCTTTAATAATAGTTAAAGTCTATTAAATAAATAAAAGCTAATTATTATATATTTAAGCTACTTTTATAAGGTTTTTATCTTTAAATTATTAAATCTTCTTATTTTAAAGGGGTTTATACTAGTTATCTATCTTTAAAACTATAAAATTAATTTAATAATATTTTTTATAGTATTTCTTTAAAGTACTTATAAAAGCTTTTTATAAATTAGATAACTACTTATTTTATTAGTAAAATATATATTAAAAACTAAAAGACTTAATAGATTACTTTAGGTTAATATTATAATCCGAGTTTAACTTATCTTATCTTTAGCACTACTTTATAAGCGTTTTAACTTCTTATATTTTAGCTAATTATCTTTTTAACATTTTTACCTATTTTACAAGTTTAACCTATCTCTATAGGGACTAGATCTCTACTTCTATAGTTAGATTTAGATCAAACAAAGTTATTGTAAATATGTAGCAGGCAAGTGCAGGTAGCCTAGGGTTAAAGTTATTAAAATTGTTATAAACAGGCGTAAATAGGCTAAATATACTAATAAAGAGGGTTTAAAATAAGTATGACAATAAATAGAGAAGTTGATAACTAAAGAATAAGACAGACCTAAGTAGCTTACAACTTCTAAACATAGGAGTTTATATATAAATATAAGTATAATATGACTAGCTAGTGTCCCTGTTAGGAGATCTTAGGTTAGGAACCTAGAAATGTGACAAATATAATCTAAAAATTTAAGCTATTTATTTAAAAAGGAATTTAAATATATTTTTTTAAAAATTTTACCACTATTTTATTTATTACTATATTTAAAACCATATTAAAATCTTAGCGCGGTTTTTATTTTACTAAAAAGAAAAATAGTAGAAAAATTATAAAAAACTATAATTAAATTCTTTTTTAAATTAATAGTTATAATATTAGTAAAGTTATTAAGATTTTTATATATAAATTTTATATAAGAAACCAGGGTGGCTAGGTTAAGTGGGAGATGCGTTAGTAATATTTAAAAGATTTATAATTAGAAATCTTTAAATAAAAAATAATTAGACTAGAGGCCCCTTTACCTAAGGGCAGGAAAGCCCTCGTTTCTTTTACTCTTCTAAACAGCCTTTATAACTAGCATAACCAGCGTAGCCAGCGTAGCCTCTGCAGACCCCTCTACAAGCAAAGGCTAACGTACCTACCAGACTTAGAAGCCGTAATTGCAAGTGCTTCGCAGCAATTACATCCCCTAGGTTAGCCTTCGTTTCTAACGCCTCTCCAGCCTCTGCAGCCTTCGCAGTCCCCTTTGCAGTCCCCTTCGCAAACGAAACCCCACCTTAACGCCAGTCCCGTTACGCCGCCCCACTGCTACGCAGTTGGGCCCCCAAGGTTGGTTTCCGTTTCTAACTCATAGGTAGCCTTTGTAGCCCTTGCAGCCTCTATGGCACCTGGTCTCTGTGGCGTAGGGTCTGGCGGTCCTGGATTTGGCGCCAAGGGGGCGCTAACCCGAAGATGGTGATTGCATTGCCTAATTGGGCGCGTAATTGGGTATAGGGGAATTCTGGGTGCCCATTTTTCAAGCGAGGGCAGTAGTATTCAGAATGACTGGCTACCCTTTGCAAGTTTGCCTTCTTGTTGGCTACCTCGCGGCTTTTAACAATCTATAAGGATTATAGGGACAATTATAGTATAGAAGAAATGTTATTACGAGTAACGGAATGGTCCCTACTCGGCGCCTTGGCTATATACGCTGCAGGCGCACAAGGCTCTGGGGTCTACCGCCCTGCCGTTCGTGAGTCGTCCTATCATTGCGTACGTGCACAGAGGGCGCAGTAGATAGACGACTAACAGAAGCGCCTCAGAGGCAGCAGCGTACAAGGTCATCAAAAACAGTACTCTCTTCGACTTTGAGAAAACCCAGTTGACTAATAAGGTTCTCGCCCAGCTCACCGCTCTACATCGCGTCAGCAATGTCGCGCTTTTCTCCTTCGACGGAGACGCACCTAATGATACAGGTTCTACTCACAACGACACTTCTTTTCCTAAGTGCAAATCGTTGCCGGGCGACCTCACGTATCCCAGTCAAGATGACTGGACAAGTTTGAATGTTCTTAGCGACGGCGCATTGATCAAAACCATTCCTATCGGCGCTGTCTGCTACGATGAGGAGGTTTACGATTCACGCAAATGCCAGTTTCTCCTCGATAACTGGAATGTCTCGGACACTCAGTAAGTCGCATTTATCCAGAGGTTAGCTTGCGCAAGCTCAGGCATATCCACTGACTATATCTTCTCTTGGAAGCGTTGGTGATCCAACATCGGTCATGTCGCCCATATTCGTGGGCCAGACCTGTATGCCGCAGGATGCTGTCGTGCCTGGCAATAGCAGCTGCACGTTGGGAGGCTTTCCATCGTATTCGCTCAACGTGACCACTGTGGCCCAGATCCAACTCGCTGTTAACTTTGCTCGGAATCAGCACCTTCGACTCGTCATTCGCAACACAGGCCATGATTTCCTAGGAAAGAATACCGGCGAGGGAGCCTTATCGATTTGGACCCATCATCTGAATGACATCAAGGTCATCCAGCAGTATGAGTCCGCCGGAGGACGCTACAGCGGTCCAGCTTCCAAACTGGGCGCTGGTGTGATGGTTTACGAGCTCTATGACGTCGCAGAGCGTGAGGGATACACGGCTGTCGGAGGCGAGTGTCGTGTAAGCGGGTTTACACTCTGTTCATACTGGCAATGGACACGTTAGAAACTGACTGAGCCTCTATCCCTAGACCGTTGGCGTGACGGGTGGCTATCTCGCCGGTGGGGGTCACTCCCCCGTAACATCGATCTACGGGCTCGGCTCCGACCAGGTCCTCAGTGTCGAGATGGTTACCCCCGATGGCCGTTTCATCACAGCTGACGAGACGCAAAACACCGATCTATTCTGGGCTGTCCGCGGTGGTGGACCTGCTACTTGGGGCGTGGTCACCTCGATGACTGTCAAGCTACATCCGAAGACACTTGTGTCAGGAATGGAGTGGGACACGACAACGGTGGCCATGAACATCACCGACGATGTCTTCTGGCAGGCCATCGAGGCGTACTGGACACGTTATCCCGATTTCTCAGCAGCCAAGTCTTATGGATACTGCCGCATGTCGCCGCTACCTGGAGGTGCTGGGGGGTACGCCTGGCGCGCCAAGCCGTTCATGGTGCCCGGGATGACTCTCGCCGACTTTAAGCAGCTCGTCGAGCCGTTGCTGAGCGAGTGGGCGGCGCTCGGTGTCGACCCGAACATCACCTTCTTCGAACACGATAGTCTCTACGGCGCATGGAGCCAACACTTCCCAACATCCGTCGTTGGGAGCCGATATGGTCGCACAGCATCGCGGCTCCTGCCACGGCGCAATTGGGAGAATGCAGGCCTGCTCCGCAAGACGATAGCCACAGTGCGCGGCCTAGTTGAGGACGAAGGAGCGTTCCTCGTGCATTACAACATCAATGCAGATGCGCCACCCGACGCGCCGGATAGTGCGGCGAACCCGGCGTGGCGTGATGTGATCATGTTCAACATCATCGGGCTCACGTGGGACGAGAGCACTCCCGCGCATGAGGTCGCTACTATCCATGAGAGGCTCACGAATGACCTCGCCCAGAGGCTCAAAGATATCAGTCCCGGTGCGGGTGGCTATCTTAACGAGGGTGATGTGATGGATCCCGAGTGGGCTGATTCCTTCTACGGCGCCAACTACGAGCGCCTCCTTCAGATCAAGAAGATGGTAGATCCTAATGGCTTGTTCTGGGCACCCACTGCGGTTGGCAGTGAGGACTGGTTTGTAACCAGCCAAGAGCCGTATATAACAACCCAATTCGGCCGCCTTTGCCGTAAGTAAACGACGGGCTAGGGGAAGTCTAGCAATCGAAGCTGGTATGTATTGACGTGATGGCTTCGTCTAGCTCACCTTTTACAGTAGCCCTTGCAGAGGTCCGCCAATATGTCTCATATTAGCGAGGGCTGAATAGGTTCAAATAATAAGTCTCAATATGAGGGCATAAACCGAAGGTGTGGCCCGAATATTGCAGTAGCGACGGCGTATGTCATCTTGACTGCATGTGATAAGTAGAAATTCAACCTGGACCACAGCATAATTAACTGGCACAGATTGTATCAATTTGTGTCAATGTCTCCAAGAAACTGGAGGCCATAAACACGTCTTTTTGAGAAGTATCGGCTTCGATGCGAGTTGTTCCATACGACTCAATAAATTACGGAGTGGAGACAAGATCTGGAATAGTAGGAAGAAAGTAAACAAGTGAGTGGGCTTTTCTCTAACTGTGAATCCAATCGCACGTCAAGTTGAGAGTGCTAGCTAACTAGCTAATCAGAGAGCGAATACAGTTTCGTAACGACGCAATAGCTAGCCTACGGCTAGGACAAGATATTGCGCACACTATACTATGTAATTGGCCTCAATCATCAAATCTCCATCGTAGTTGAAAACCGGCTTCTCATATGACAATGACGCGTTGCTAGGGATCACAAACCGAGCGGTGGTATTGAGGTCCTTCTCCAAGCTTTTCTCGACGTCACCAAATGAGATGTTCCGGAATTGTTGCACGAAGTTGTCCTGTAAGCGCTGGTTGCTGTCTTCGATGCTGTCCAAGTGGTTAAGTCCCGCAGTGTTGCTCTTGAACTTCAGCGGATCTGCCATCACTTGGAAGGCTTGAGTTAGATCGGCGGGCAGATTGAGAGAAAGCTTCAGGCCGCCGTCGGTGGCCGTGATAGTGGTCTTGGTTTGCCAGGTGATTTGGGCATGGATACTGAATTTTCTCTGTCAAATTGAGTCCGGTCAAAAGTCAGACAGGTAGGAAAACACGCACGTGTAATCGTATTCCCAATTGAAGGGATATAGGTAGTGCCAACCGACCGGCATACAATTTTACTGTCCGCAGTGCCAATCGCATTGTTGATGTTATCTCCGGGGACGGCGCTCAGCGTGTTGGATGTGTGACCTGAACCGCCAATGTCACTAATTGAATCCCTCATCGTGGCAACAAAGTGCATACCTACAATCAATGTCGGGGTTATTCCAACCTCCACTAGTCTTAAGCGAGTCGTGGTAAGACTGTTCCTCGTTGGAGGGAGCCCATGTCCAGGTCAAGGAATCAGACGGATTCCTCTCCCACGCATGAAAGTTAGGGTCGTTAGAATGGCTCCCTGACGCAATATTCCATTGCTCTGCCACTACGTCAGGAGTACTCACACTGCCGACCCACGCGTACGTATAAACATTGAAGAGAGACAACAGCTGGGAGGGAGAGCTTCGAAAGAGGTAGCTATTCCATCAAATGTCCTGATCGATGATAATCGTGCCGTTCATGCCCGGGGAGACATAATTGCTCGAATACTCTAGAGGCCGGACATCTGGGAGGGGTCGATTCTTGGTCATTTGCAGATAAAGGAGCATGTTGTTTTCGCCGACCGCTCCAAGGCCTTCCTCCGGCTTCGTCTGATTGGGGGCGATATAGGGGTAGGTTTACAGCTTCAGAGATGTTGGGGGGAAAGACGGCGCCTCCTCGTTCACGGTCTCGGGTTTGGCCGTATGTAATGCATAGGCTAGGGTGCGTTTCTGGCGGTCCTGCCACTTACTGTCGCACCTACGTACCACCTACCTAGGAGCAAACTCAGATAGGTCTTTTCGTCGTCGGACACGTCCGCCCCGTTGAAGGAGCTGTGATCCCGGCTAGAGCAATATTGTCAGAAAGAACGCTCACCTAAGTGGCGAAGACATGAAGGGCAAGGTCGCTGACTCAAAGTTGATATGATCATCTTCAAATAAAAAGTCAGATTGTCAGCGTATCAATGATCTTCCACAGACGATGTGAACAACTCCGCCGCCGTACGTACTAATGAAAGCGGAGAATAGGGAGCTGATCGAGAAGTCCCCAGGCTGACTAATCTGGTTGGAAACTTGCCCGAACTCTTCGGAGAACCTCCTCCTTGTCGAAACTGCAAGTCCAAGCCATGGTCCAATTACCGATTTTAAAGTCCTTATCCCTATTGACAAGCAATTGGTACATTGTTAGCTCAGCGATGAAAGCTGCTTAACTTGAAGATCTTCAGACAGACGCAATGGCGAAATTCACCGTTCTGGACTCGAAGGTACAATGGTACATTGATGTCAGATTTTCCCGCCCGGTAACATTCAGCGAAAGCCGACTGCTCTTCAGTGTTGCATCTAGCGTTCCGATTCCCTCGAATGCAGCATCGATTCAGTAAGCTCCGGATTCTTTTTCGATAGATCAGACATGGCATTGTTGATGCCTTCTGCAATAGGGCGGTGATCTAATACGAAGCTGTAAGTCTTACTTAAGTGGCTCTACAGACCTTTAGTGGCCCCACCACACAACCCTTCCTTCTACACCACACTTTCGAGGCGTTCACGAAGCGTTATTTGACAAAAAATCCCCCTCCCACCCCATTTTTACACCTAGCAGATAGTTTAGATAGCAGCGTTTGATTTTTTTGTTTGATTGTTTGTTTGATTTTCCTGTTCAGTATGGGCGGTATTAGGCTAGTGTTCCCCTCTTCTACGCTCTGTCAGCGCGGCGCCTTCGAGGCGTCAAACTAGCCAAATATGCTCACGCTCCCCCAATACAAGTACCAAATAACCTAACTGAATGCCCTAAAGTGTGCTGTAGATCAGTATTGGCGGGTGAACCACGATTTCCAAATATCCCGTTAAATCTCCCTTTCTCACTGTCCAGGGACTGCAGGCGCTTGCTAACTTCGGTTTCACTCATGATGGGCGGTAGAAGTTTCAGATTGGGTTAAGATGGTGATGGGCGTCAGACTCTCCCCGACCGAAGATGTTGAAAGATATATACTACAACCTGGACAGCCCTTGATCCTTCCCAGTCGATGCAACAAAGACGCCAGCAGAAAAAGAAAAAGGCTTTCGATAACCCGAACTTGGAGACATCCAGGTGCCGGCGGGGAGCATATCAGATGTGTACAGCAGACACCGTATCACAGGACATTCATACAGCCGAATACCAACGCTATATGGGCAGTGGTATCTATCTACTCTCAATCGGCAGTGCTCAGCCGGTCCCAGGTGACACCCAGCTAGCTTAGGGTTCGTACTTTACTATATACCACCTGCCACCCTCCCCCTCCCTCTAATACCTTGCAACGTTTCAACTTATCTTCAATACCTTCAACGCCTTTAATCTCATCGATATTTACCTATTGCCGCAATATAAGACTCGGGTCTCTTAAATTAGTGCCTTTTTTTGTTTCCCGACTACATCCGGATTCAGAGTCGTTGAGAACCTAACCGGGCTGACGCACACCTGAGCGTTTTCTCGCTATTGACGGCTGCCGCATTGGATACATGAGTTAGGGATGAATCGATCATCTGACCGTGTGGAAACCCCGGTTAAAGCTTAGGCCATGATGGTTGAGGGAGAACGTCTAATGGCCGAGCCGAGTACGTTGATTGCGATGACCAAATTTTACTTCTTCCGCCGTTCGCATATTCTGTGGTGACGGTAAACAGATAAAGCCGCTCGTCTTCTCATCGATTTATGTACATGTCAAGGGACGATGAGACACAACCCTCCCCCATCCTTTTCGCTCATCAACTTGAACCCTCGTTGGGCACTCACATGGATCAATCTCGCATTGGTAATAATAGAGAACTTTAGAGGCGTCGCTCAAGGCCCCCGCCCCTTAACAAATCATCACTTCCGATGAATGGCCCGGTCCAACCCTTCAGACCCCGATAGAATTGACGGGGTTGTAGGAACAACCCTACGTGTCAATGGCAGTCACAAGACTAGGTACACATGAAAGTACGAGCCGTAAAAGCTCCTAGTTACACTACATTGCGGGCTCTAATAGATAATTATACTATGAAAAGCTGTGGACAAACATGTATCCACATCATTTTGGTTTGAATGCCATAGTACGTCGTCGTACTACACCGTAGCTTATCGTCCGTTGAGGTCGAAATTCGCGGTTTGCCTTAATCCTGTCGTTTGTATCTCATACCAAAAGCATCCTATCAACTCGACCGTTATGCCAATACTTCCATTTCGTAGCCTGTGTCTTCGTTGTCACTTGTGTTGTGAGAACTCCGTCGAGCTTCTTGGGTCCGTACGATCTCTCCAGGCTCGGAAGCCCCTCTAATGATGCTTTGGTCGCTTCTTGCATCTCCAAGAGGTATGAACGAATCTTCGCGCTGGCCAACCACGGCTGTCACTACTCCGCTGGAATGAAGTATAGAGGGCTGCCTTTTTCTTGGTCTACCCTTCGCCTCACACCCGTCGCTCGCTCCTGAATCGTTTTTTTCACCGCTGAAATGTCTAGCAACAGATGCTCTGATCTCCTTGGCAAAATTGCGCAAAGCCGGAATGGAAGCGGCAACGATCGTAGTAGCCGGTTCGGCTCCATACCAAATAGCGAGTGTTGTAGCTCGGGCTAAAAAGAGAGTCAGTATTTCGCTTGATCTTGGTATACAGAGTAGCCCTCCGATTATAACTTACCTGAAAAGTTAGGGTTATTAAGTAACGGCAAGAAGATAGTTCTAAGAACCGCGGTAACACCGCCGCTATGATGCTATTAGCAACTAGTACACAAAATTTTAGATTCTCTAGAAATTCTTACATTGCCCCGAAACTCATCGCCATAGCCACCCCAAATTTTTCGGTCCCTTTCATATGCAAGTCTTTGACTATGAACCATGGGATGAGAGAAAAAGCAAAATCGACGAAAGCTGAGTAAGCTATCCAAGAAAGTCAGCAACGTTTGCGTTCCAAGTCCTGAAATTAGACCGACGTACCTCCAACAAACATTGCATAGTAAATGTATGCTGATAGCGACCAGCAATAGTCTGCCGGAAGAATCGAGTAAATCGCTGGCAGACACTTGAAAAATGTAAAAAGAATAACTAGGAAATATACAAGATTTAACAAGGCTATCATATATATAACCATCGTTCGGATCCGCCCTTCGCTCACTCGCAGGAGTGTGAGGCCGAATGATGTTTTGCTGAGATCACTAGCTAAAGAGTATAACACGTTCTTGACACCTCCGTGAATTTGTAGCTGTGTCAAGGCTTCTGGGCTGATAGTGGCCATCGGATTGCCGTAACCGAGCACGGCGTCAACGCTAGAGATAGCGTTACCAATGACAAGACTAACCTGTTGTAGCAGAATAAGGGTAAGCAGTGTGGACATGGCCCTGAGTATTTCTCAACTTACACACGATACTATCAAGAAGTAGTCATCCCACCACAATCCTCTGCTGCGGGCGAGTTTGCAGTATAAACGCAGGCTTAAGAACAACCCCGCAAACGCTGTCAAGGTCCAGTTGACGGCAACTATCACCGCCCCGAGATACGAAATCATTCTTAATGATTAGTTTTAATAAAGTTGTACGAGGTCGTAAGAATCATCGATGAGGATCGCCGGTGGACATGAAATGGTACGAGAGACAACTTGAACAATGAAAGGAAACTGACAGTGTCGGGAGCCGGTTTCTCAACTGGGAATCTAAGGAATATATTTCGGTCTGCACACGGAACGCTCCATATAGGAATGTTGGACTCTAGGCCTGGTTCTATCGGCTGATACCGGGGATTGGCGTCTTCACACAATACTTCACCCAGTTATACATGAGGTTTGCAGGGTCTTCGTTTTGGTTAATGCTATACTGTAATGGGATAGACTAACCGTCTTTAAATAGTTGAAGGGGCTTGTCGATCGATATCCTCAGACCGGTCCCGACTCAGAAGCCAAACTGCTTAGCTCGGTCGATCCCTGCTTTAATAAAACGGCACTCCCTGCAACCTGGTGGTCAAAAGAAACCCTAAGCCGCCAATTGGTGGTGTGACATGTTGTTGGACGTGATCGAGGCGGAAAACCCCAGCTCGACGCATCTTAGTTATCAAGCGCCACTCATTTCGACGCCGAACGTCTTTCGCACAGTTATGTAAGCAATGGCGCACAGACACAGCCCTGCTCCGGGGAAAATCCCGTCGCCTGGAAAGAGTAGCAGCACTAAATCTGACTGCTATCCCCACGCATTCTAAGCATAGGTAGCGTAACATATAGGTGCGTATCCGTATTACTACCTTATATGAGCACATGCCCTGCATCCTCTCGAACTTGACCTCGGCTGCAACTTGCATATGCAACTAAGCAGGGATTACTCAGCCAACGGGAGTGAACAAATTTTGAGTACTTCGATCCTTGCATAATTCTGCCTACTTAAGAGGTCACTCTACTAACAGCAGCTACACATAATTTAACTGGTATTAGCCTATGATCAATGTCGCTCTGTTAGTGAGGATAATGTGGGTTAAAATTAAGTCTTATATGAGTTGCAGTTAAGATCGGATTTAAAAGGATAATAGATATAGTTTATTAAGCCCTTGTTTTTTCCTTTACGATATCTTTTAATAAAGTAAATACACCTGTATTTAATATTTTAAATGCTTTTATTAAAAGTATTTTTTTAAAAAATATTAAATAAAAAAATAATAACGCATCTCCTAATTAACCTGGCCACCTAATTAAGTTAAGCTACTCTTTTATCTTAAACTGTTTTTAAAATCACTATATAAACTATTTAATAACTTTAACTAAAAGTCGTAAAAATAAAAGGAAAACACTATTAAATTCAAAATTAAATAAGGAAAATTATTATATAAAATTTACTATTAAGCTATATTTAGTTAGCTTATAAAGTTATATAAGATTTTATATATTACTTTATATATAGAAATTAATACTTCTTGGTATATAAATAACTTTATAAATATTATAGTTATAATAACACAATTTATATTATTAGATTTCTAACTAAACGGCGAATCCAGTGATATTTTTTATAATTTTATAACTATTTCATTAAGCGAGTTATAAAGGAATACGATAAGCAGGGATTATTTTAGTGTTTACTTTAGCGTATTACTTAATAACTCGCTTAATATAATAAGTAGAAAGTTATAAGTAGTACCGCTAGATTCCTTTTTAAATTACGAATTTAAAAGAACCAACTATTTCAATATAGCTATAATATCTGTAAAGTTATTTAAAAGTCACGTGAGAATGTACAAGGGTAATTTGTGTAAGCTAAAGGGGTGGCTAACTCAATTAGGTGGCTAGGTCAATTAGGAGATGCGTTACTGTTTTATTTATAGTTATATTAAAAACTTTACTATAAATTTAATACAGTTTTCATTTTATTAAAAGAAATAATAATAAAATTATAAAAAATATAACGCATTTTTCACTCTAATGATACACTTAATCGAGTGGTACGCTTAGCTTAGTAGTACTTTATAATAAGAAATACACTTATAAGGTATTTACCCCTAACCGTTAATAACTTGACCAGTTTTATAATTATAAACTAATAATTAATATTTTTATAATCTTAATTAAATAGGCTATTTGGTAGTATTTTCTTTAATTTTATATCTAATTTATTTATAAAAATAAAATAAAAACCATGTTAAAATAATCTTTGTAAAACATTTTTTAAAGATACACAGATTAAATAATTTTTAAAAAATAGAAAAAAATTAGATTTAATAAGAAATCTAAATAACTATACTAATTATTAGTTTATAAGATTTAAATTAGGAAAGTTATTTAATAGTAGGTGGAAGTACCCTTATAAGCTATTTCTTATTATAAGGTACTGTTAAGTAAAAGTATACCACTAAAGTGGGAGATGCGTTATTTAAATTCTTTATTAAATTAATAATTATAATATTAATAAAGTTATTTAAGTTTTCATATATAATGCATCTTTTAATTAACCGGATCACCTTATTAATCGGATTAATTTCTTTATTATATAAATATTATCTGTGCGTTATCACGTGATAATTTAATAACTTTATTAGTGTTTACTTTATAAACTAATGAATTATACTATTAAATTTATAATTAAACGTAGATTTTAAATCTGTAAGGTATATCTTCATAACTATTTTTCCTAATTAATTATTAAGCAATACGTCTATATAAACAATAAAATAATCTTTGTATTACTTAATAACTCGCTTAATAAAATAGCTGTAAAATTATAAAAATACTAATAAATTTACCTTTTAATTACGTTTTTAATATATTAATTATTATATTATACTTATAATAATCGCAAATTTATTTATATATTAAAAAGTATTAATTTATATATATATAAAGTAATATATAAGATTCTTTTTAACTTTATAAAC
>NPFG01000775.1:0-13002 GCA_002288965.1 Xylaria sp. MSU_SB201401
TTTAGCGTGTTTTTAGCGTTAGTTTTTAGTTTAGGTATAAATAAAATAGTAGGAAAATTGAAAAAAATATTTTTAGCTTCTTTATATAATTAGTAATTAAAAACTTCAAACCTGGAGTTATTCCGAGCTTTTTCCATTAAGTTATAAATTATTGAAGTAAGTATATTACCGGGGTTATTATATGGCAATATACCGCCAAGCTTTTTTTGTCACTTGCTGATAATTGTCACTTGATGATGAAACACGTTATAACTATTTTATTAACTTTTTAAATTTTTAGGCTTTTAATATATAAGTATATTTTATTTTATTTAATATATTATTTTTTAGGTTTAATACTTTTATACTAAGCCTTTTAAAATACTTTTTAGTATTTAAATAAAGTATTAGTTTTTAAAATTAAGTTTATTAGAGAGAGATATTTTTTAATAGCCTTTATAAACGCTTATAAATTGATTTTTTTATTAACTAGCTTAGATTAAGCTATAGTTATAATTATTAGGTTTATTATCTTAATAATTTATATAAAAAGAGCTATATAGCAGTTAGACTTAGAGGCTTATATATTTATGTTTATAATATATATGCGGATTATATTTTTTAAGTGTTACGTGATTTGTTTTTTATAGGTTTTACTACTTTAAGCTTTTTTTTAAGAAAGGCTTTTGCTTATGCTCTAATAGGCTTTAAAGGCGTTTGATTTAGTGCTTTATAGGTTTTTTAGAGTGCTTAGGTTTGCTAGATTTTAAAGCCTTTATATACTTATTTTAAATTTTAGTCGCATAAGCTATTATACTTAGTTTTATTATAAGGTGAACCAGGTCTTAGTAAAGATAATATTATTTGCTTTATTAGAAGTTATTATAATCGAGTAAAATAGTATTAGGTTGATTTTTAAGTGTTTTGGGGGGTTTAGATAATAAGAGTAGAAAAGTAAAAGCTTTTAATACTAGTTAAAGTGCTTTAATATTTATATATATTTAGTCGGGCAAACTAGGCTTATAACTTTTATAGTGCAGTAGGCCTATGGCTTATTTGCCTATATAAGGGATTATATACTAATAGTATTAAAAGCTTTATTTTTTATATTAAGTGTAAAAGAATTTGCAAAGCTAGTTTCCGTATATATAATAATTACCGGACTTAGGTTGGCCCGCTTTGGCGGATTTACCTGAGTGCGACAGAATGAGGCTCTGAATCAAGGCGCCATTGAAAGCTAGATCGTTATCAGTTCAGAGCCTGAACGCCTGTACTCACTGAATATATGGTACTGTGGCGGCTGAAAAGAGTTTGGGGAGGGGGTTGCGATTCGGGTTGTATCAGGGTTCAGAATGATGAGTGCTAGTAGGTCACCAGAAAGAGTCTAAATAAAGACAACATCCACGGTGAACTAAAAATGGTACTAATGATGCAGGCTGAAAATCATCTTAGTACGGATGTGTGAGGCTAGTTTCGGAGCGGTTGACTGAAACGGATGTTCACAAGCAAAGAGTTTCTTTTTTTCTCAGAAACGACATAAGTATGCTTAGCTACAAACCTCCCCGTCATATTTCTCTCAACTGTATTAATTCGATTTTTGTTAGTAGGTTACAGACCCCCTGGTGATGCTTATGTCGCCGCTGAACAGCTCCCGGGCACCACCTGGATCGTTGGGATTCAAACGGCCGTGAAAAACAACAGTAACACCATTCGGATCTATATCAAGACCTCCAGGCCCATATATTTCATACGGATTCGCAGTGTTCATGACGATCACCCGGTCGGTGTATGCTCCATTGATAGTTGACGAGAAAGCGGCCTCGATATCGTAGTTATCGTCATCAAAGCAGTGCGCACTATAGAACAAGACGTAGTTTCCGTCGCTGATCTTGTAGAGCGCAGGGGCCTCGACGATGCCGTCATTATTGGCGCCCACGTGATCTAGTATCTTCGACGGACTTCCTACAAGCGTGATCGCGTCTCGCTGCATCTGTTGGATCATGATGGGTGTCGGGTAGTAGATAGATCCCGTCGGCGTATTCACGCACTGATTGGTAAATTTAGCATAGGGTTTCTAGATATACTGCCCATATTATCTTGAATTGCTTACGGTAGTCAGGCCGCCTAACGCAGAACCATCGACTTTCCACAGAATCCAACGATTCGTACCGTCGTCATATCCCGAAGCGTCAATAGTGCCACCACCAGCGTCATCACAAATTAGCGGTGTAAAATGCGGTGTGTATGGTCCCGTGGCCGTGGTTGACTGCATAAAGTCGTATTAGTCAAAATTCCAGGGCTTCATGTAATAGAGCATGATGAATCAAACGACACAATATGACTGGGGTGTCCGACACCACAAGTTATACGTACAGTGGCCACCCCGATGCAGTGCGTGCCACCATTCTTCCAGGCAGTGTAGTACATTACGAACGTCCCGTCGTCGTTGAGCTGGATATCGGGCGCCCTATTAACACTCTGGAGTCAATAATTGCCAATAGAGTAGGAGTTCAGCTCATGTTTCGAGAGCATGCAGGATCAATGAAGCCCGAAACTGCCTAAGAGGGGAATAAAAGACTCCAGCGTACTAACCAGATTCCCTTGGCCGTGTCCGCCCAAGCGCCACCATTCGGTAGCGCGTCTGTGGCACCGAGCGTCCACGTAAAGGTATCAGCACCTTGTCCGGGGAAGACATCCTGCGACGTGGCGAAGGGAACATTCTTGCCGTTGGACGTCGTCGCGAAGGCATACCAAAGGCCATTAGCAGAAATGATTGATGGATCTGGAAAGTTTACGCCCATGAAAGGACCAAAGATACTGCGAGCGGAGGTCTTCGCAGAACTTGCGCTCTTGATATCTATCTTGGTCACATTGGTTAGCTCAATTCTTGGGACTGTGCGACCCTGAGGTTTCCTTGAGAGACCCGGAAAGCCGGCTGCTAGCCAAAAACTCAGAAAGAGGGGAAGAATCTTCATGGTGGTTGAGATGAACTATCGGTAAAAGGGGGCCTCGTGAGTTTTTCAGGTGCCTTGCTCGCTATCTATATCCCTCGGGACATCGGAAGATCTTAGTTACTCAAATTGTGGATAATTCTCGGGAAGATCCCATGGTCAGCCATGATTATAGCTACACTGGGAAGTGTAACATGCCAATTCTACTCCCGATGAACGGGGGAAAGGCGTGGTTTTTGGCAGCTACTTACATGTTGCAGCAATCGTCTAGCTGAATGCAGAGCTAACTGAATGATGAACAGGGACAGGGAAATACTGGTTCGCGGGTGAAGTCGTAATATAAGCTGGACACGTGCCCCGAACTTTGTAACTGCCGAATCTAATGTTGTGAACCCCCATGTTTATAGAGTAGGCGGACTAGTCACTTCTGAAACCATACGTGAATATGCTTGTCAGACATAAGCCTCGCAATGCAAGGCGCATGACAATAGGCCGTGTTACATCTCACCCGGTACTCAATGAACATGGTGATTCAGAGAGCATGTCAGCCATATCAGGCTCTAATAAGTCACAGTCTCCGACACAACATTACGTGAGATTCCAACATGCAACAGGATGGCATGGCTTCTGCCGTCCGAAGTTTCTATAAGTGAAGATAGAAATTTCATACCATTAAGCTTACTGTAGTACGAATATGAATACTCGACGCGTGGCAGCATATGTGGAATTGTCGCTTAGGTCAGCTGACCGAAGAGCTGTTCTTCGCAATGAAACACCCGGATCGAGTAACCCAAAGTACCGTACGAGGCCAAGTAGTAATTCTTCAAGTCTTTCGCAAATCATCAAATTTACACTCTCTCGCAAACTTGGATTTCCGTGTGAGAATTACTATTGTTGCAATGCCATACGCGCCATATTGTCGGGCGTATATGCAGTGTGACGTCCGAGCCCCGGTCGAACGAATAGGGAAGTTGACAATCCCTTGATCTTTTCTTAGTATATATGAGAACAAAGGCCTTCCTGGATTCCTCTGGGGTTATTCTTGCAGTTTCCAGTAACACACGATGTACTCTGTAAGGGTTGTTAGACACGATGAGCAGAGGTGAGCTCCGAATGATGTCAAAGACGCCAGGAATGGATTATGTTCAGCTCAAATTAATAAGCAATCATTCATCGTAGGAGTCCGCCAACATATCATGGGGGCGAGCTATCGAGCAGAAACCCATCAGATATCGGAAAGCGACGTTGCTGGTTGCTAAAACTCCGCCTGCGATTTCGGCAATAAAGTTCCGACAAGGTCAACCCCGACCGAATTTTGGCAAGGTTGGTGTCGTAAGCATTTAGGCACGTACCCGTGACAAGTGACAGGGATGTCATACTGTAGCATTCAATAGAATTAGTCCTATGACAAGTAGAGAGCCCTGAATCTTGCCATTGGGCAGAATAAGGGCTTGATTGGGAAGGTAGAGCCAATCATCCCTTACAGTATACCCTGCATCTCCAGAGGATCGCGCATTGACGTTGCAACTTGCAAGCCTTCAATCTCACATGGTAACGATTCGTAGACAGTCTAGTGGATTATTTTGAGTAGGGTTCAACTATAGGTAACCGCAACTTGTAGCATAAGAGTTTCTCTTTTGAACTTACAAAGCCCCCTGAGAGCTTGTGTTATTACCAAAGACACTCTCAGACCTACATGAAGGCTCGAAAGTAAAAAATTAAAGGAACTATGCATATCTAGAAGACCAATGACATTGCGCCCGCATACGCGTGCTGATACTAATCACGTTCTCAACCCTTGCTTGATCTTATGCTCAACCTCTTGACTTTCGATGAGTCTCTTAGTCGAGTGGCTCGTGATTAGTTTGTCGCGATAGTATTCGCCAGGCAGGGATAAGATGACGGCTTCTCTTAAGCGCCGCCCAGGCTTGTGATTGTCCACACGCTAGGTTCATTTTCTTTCAAGTGGTAATCCAACCGGGGCACCCCACTTAGACTACCTAGTAGTTTAACAGCCAAACGGCCCGAACCTAGAGTGTATTACTACTGCATTGGAATAGGAAGTCCAAATATAATGTCCAATTGCACTTGCGTCGCTAAGTACTTGGAGGCCCATCGAAAATTGGTTCGCCGGAGACGTCAGCGACGGAATATAGATCTCTAGTCCTAATATGTAGGACCGACGCATGCCTCTTAGCTACCTTGGTATACTGGGCACCAGTCTCTCAATGTAACCAGGCAAACAACTAATCAGCATTCATGGCGTACGGCAGCATGGTTACGCTAGGTATACGTTGGGTCTTTCACATGGGTACTTGTAACAAGTGTCAATTTAGAGGAAGGGATCATCCAGATTAAAGAACTTGTTAATAATCAATCTGAATTCGAGTCTGGTTGTGGTCTGCCTACGAGTGTAAAACTCAAATAAGGAGGGGACAGGTACTCGTGTTTCCAAGCCCGAAACTTTCATTACTTCAACCGTGCAACGCTTACATAGCCATTCCTGGAAGCTTTGGGAGCCCTAAAGAGCGCAAGTTAGCTATCATAGCTGGTGGTATGAGTTATAATTAGGTGCCTTACATCCATCGGTCTGTTCTTGGACCATGTCAGGAACTGTACATTTGTTGGCAATGGACATGGCCTGCTTCTGGATTGAGCCGCAACCGTCGTAGAAACACTCGGATTTATCCATCGCACGCTGGAGAGCATCGCCTTTCCACCCGAACATATAATCGGCATGGGTTCCATACGAATTACCTAATCATACTTATTAGAATAAAGCAAACCTTGAAAGGGAAGCTGGTACTAACCTTCGAAACTCCATACAAATGGGTTTGGAGCACCCGAAGGCCACATGCTATTAAATTTCGTGGTGTCCCTGGCTTTGAAATCAGTGCACATCCTGTCCTTATAGAGTCGACGGTAAAGGTCAAGGCGTTAATGCCTTGAACGAACATACCAGGTCGTTTCAAAGGTCACTTGCGGCACACGCACGGGGTGTGAGGCCGGGCAGCCTGTTTGTAACGCTCGAGTCAGTAACTACAGTAAAAATAAAGGATTCGCCTCATGTCTCGAGGGCATGCAAGTGAAATAGGATCCGAAACAGGCCAAAGGGGAGAAATAACAACTATAGGGAACTGACCGGTGCATTGTTGAAGTAGTCTGTGTTGACAGTGTTGTACATGTGGGACTGATGGTCCGGGCTGTCAAGATTCTTGCCATCCCAGCACCTGTGCCAAGTTAGAATAGCTTCTTTGTGGAAGTTGGTATGACACTGTTGTACTGACGGGGGGAAATGGTGAGTCGTAAATATTCCACCGCTACAAGGCTTGGATGGCATATCGGCCTGCAAGGCGCCCCTGCTACCTCCCGTCATACACTGGTAGCTGAGTCCAAGCTGCCACATAAAACCATGTTAGTCTAGTTCTTTGTTATATACTTTCAAGAACTACATCGATCTTGATGATCATTTTTTATAATCAATAGTTTACGTACTATAACAATCGTCAGCTCTAGAAGACGAAACATATTTCTGCGACGATCAGGTTTTACAACTGATACAGGAGGTTTTTATACATACCGTGCGAACGAGAAGTAGCCGTGGGACTCCCAACCGTCATGCGGAAACCCTTAAGAGTTAGTACGGAAAGATCCACGATTATCCATAAGGGCAATTACCGGTGGGAAGGTCTTGATGGGTTGTTGCTTGAGGTTGTCTCTGCTCAGATCAAACTGGGTGTAGTAGACTGTAAGTCCACCTTGCGCACCGTTTGAGCCTCCTAGCAAAGGCTGAACCGGAACTGGCTGGACACGATGATATGATCCATTGGTTGGATGCTTGAAATACTGTAGAGAACAAACAAATCAGCATTTGTCCTTGGTTGAAAGCATCCTATAGTAGCCATACCAGAGTGGCAGTCCAATAGTTGGAGAAATCTTCAGACATTTGGCAAGTAGTGCAAGTAGCCCTGGAGGCGACATCGCCGAGCATAGTGACATTGAAGGCATTTCCGCCGACGATGTGATGAACGTGAGAAGATGGATTCTGGCCGGGTTCACCAGCGGGGTCAAGTCGCTGGAAAGTTAGCGTGGAGCAGGGGAAGCGAAGTCCGGCCTGCGCAAGCGTTGCCAGAGCCGCGATTGCGGTGAATGTCCTCATGTTTGCAGCCGATCTCACTCTATTGTTTGATTATACTTGAATTTGAAAATCAGAAATTTGTCCAGATGAGCAAGGCTAATGCCTGAACTGGGCGTACGCTGTCACTTATCCCCTTTAAAGATGCTTGAAGAGCCATTCTGAACACAGCTCCCTGCTTCCTCGGAATCGAAGAGCCGAGCGCACAGGAAAGTCGTAAATGAAGATGCAGCGACTTAGGTGTGTTGTTACTTGGCAGCAGACATGGATCGGCATCCGGGCATGCAGGTATTTTCACAGAAAATACCGAACATGCACTATATTTAGGTGTGACAAGTTTATTTCAGTTCTTGTAGTGCATTTTCTTGGCCTTCCTGGCGCGTTACATACATCATTCTTATCGCATCGAATGAGTCCGGCACTTGGGGTGCTTCACACCGAACCAGGCCAATTCACGAGTCCCGATAACCGGCTACGTATCATTGGGCACCCCTAAAATGGAGGGAAGCCTGAATTAATCCGAAAGAAATTGCGACCAGACCTATAGGATAAATCCACCAGAACCCCATCCCGTGTCTACCACTCATGATTATTCCTCGTCCGCGGCAGTATTGTTTAGATCTCCTCCAATGTGGATGCAGTTTTGACATGTGTTTCGCAGTATATAGGATTAGTCGTGTGAATATATACGTCGAGCGTTGCCCCACGTTCGCGAATCGTCATTGGTAGAGCTGGTTCCGGACTGGGCTGCGTGTTCCGAAATGATGATCCGAGTTAGTGGGAAGGGTCAATGGGAAAGAGAATTTGTCACCACACCTTGTTTATTGAATCCAACAAGCAGAAAAGAGACCTAGAAGAAATATCGAAACAACGAGATCTTCCGCCATCCGCTAGTGGATCGTCATCTGTACCATGGGTGGAATGACAATGGCAACGGTCGGATCCATGTTCTCGTCTTGGAAGCCTTCTTTTTCGTCGTCGTCGTCATAGGCATCTCCGCTATGGGGGTGGCAAACTTGATGCTCGGTATAGTAATGCTAGTTCTTGATATGAGTATATTCACGAATATTTGCGGACATGTCTGTTTCGTCAACATTGGGGTCATCCATGATGACATCCTCATCCTCATCTTCATCTACATCAAAGCCTCCCGCTAACTCGTTGAAGAAGACAGCATTAGTGTCGAGCCACGATTCACCAATAGTATCACCATCTCCGACTGACTTGCGGAAGGCGATGAGTTCGAGAATGGCCGGGTTGTACTCCTCGTAGCGGTAATAAGGGTCAGTCGGGTTCTTCTCCCACTCGCAGCGGGCTTCGATCAAGAAAACAAACATCTCGAAAAAGATCGCCTCGGGCACTTTCGAAGCCTAATAAATTTCTTTTTGGACGAGAGTCAGGATGCCCCAGAGGTCTTCGCCATCATCGCGTCATTTGCTAACGATAGGAGCTGCGGTCTGGAACATGTGGGCGAGCACCTGGGTTATGGCAGCGCGCGTGATTTCGTATCCAGTAACCCTTAGGGCATCAGCAACACGTTCATCGCGTCGCTTGCTGTGCATGAGTGTATAGGACGACTGGTACTTCACTGTAACAAGGTTAGGCTCGGAAGTAGGTGATATGCGTGCTGAGCAACATACTTCCTGACTTGGGTAGAGAGGCCCGAATGTGGCCCTTGAAAGGGATAGGCATTGCGAGATTGTTGTTGCGATTGGGCTTGGAGGTGGCAATGGGATGTGATGACTTCAATGCAGTTGAAGAATGCAGAATATGTGTTGTTGTAGCGTGTTGCAGAAAGTGAGGAATCAGTTGTTGCCGAAGTACATTTTGGGCTCGAGATGGCAAACATGATATCTGTGTACTCGAAGTACCTTGGTACAGGGCTTGATATAAACATCAATCAACAAAAGGCACAAGCAATAGAAGCAATAGGCACATCACATTTGGGCCATTGAATGGGTGGAAGTCAATGGGAATGTGGCTACTAGCACGTAACAATGACATCTGGGTGCCTGGGGCTTGGGATCTCATTGTGGCATGTGGCTATGCCTTTTGCCGTGGGTGTTAACGGGTGTATAAAGCGAAATACAGTGCCGCTTCCTCAACCGGCGTGGTCTAGTGGTCTTAGAGACGAAGCAGTTGCTCGGGGGCTGCTTGTGATCTCTGAATGCGACGAGTTCGAATCTCGCACGTGTAAGGTAGTTCCCCTTACACACGGTTACGGGTCACTGGGGTCAGCTACTAATGCTACTATTGTCGGGTACTTGTGATGCTGTCACGAGACTCTGTGCCGCGTACTATCATTAGTAATCTGAGGACTTTAAGGCTCTAGACCACTTTTTTTTTCTAGTTTTATATCAGTAATAATCATTTAATTAATAGGTATGGTTCTTTGCATTGCTCTATTAGCCATCGTGGTCTTTAAGTTCGATTATTATATATATAAATTAAATTTTCTCTATTTTAAAAGTCTATTACTATATTTCAACTAAGAAAATAAGAGTGTAACAGCTTTGCTTTTAATAAGGCTGGAATTTTTAATAACTTATCATTCGATAAGATATAGACCGCGCATATATCACAACTAGGGTGTAACTAATAATTTCTGCGCGTATGGCTCATGTAATGAAGCATTCATACAGCCTTCTAATAGCCCCTTGGGCATTTTCTACTCGATGAAGTCGCTCCTGTCAATACATTGCGTATCGGGACGGTGGACCCGTCACAGACAGTCAGTTCATACCTAGGTAGGGAAAAACCTAAACGCCTTCCCTTGTTCAAGGACCCTCTGGGATATGTAATGTCCTCACAAAGCGATCCGTTGCATCACCTTTATATAATGATACATAAGGGAAAAGATGGCCTAAACACATAGAAAGAAAACTTTTGTTATAGAGAGCCTGAATATCGTAAAATGACATACACGATCAATAGCAACCTTGACGCGTGGTTGTTCTGAACTTGCCTAGGTACTCACTGGATAGCTGGAGGCGTTAAACGTGGTCCGTGTGGTAAGTACCTAAGTACTTCGTACCACCCCAATACCATACATTTAGATATCAGGAAGTACCACATGAAGGCATATATATACGCGTAAGCATTAGTAGATATATCCAGTTCTATTAGAACTTCATACGCCTGCCTACCTGCATCTAGTAGACGTAGTTCTATGTTAGGAACGTACTGGGGTACAAAGGTGGGCATCAACCTCAGGTCTGAAAGGTTAGCCCAGCCACAGGCCCAGCCACGTATTGTCACGCAGCCCCTTTTCTTTCTTGTACTCAACAGCAAGTCCCTGAAGCCTCACACCGACACGCTGATTTATCGGTTTGATAACATGATTAACTCAACTTCGTCCCATAGCTAGCAGCTGCCATGGCCGAGCTTCTGTCTAATTCAATTGGCTGCGAAGGCTACGCGTACATCGTGCCAGGACTTTCATTGTACCATCTCGAAACTGGTCGGCGAAGTTTGAGGTCTGATGAGCAACAGCCTTGTTTTCTCAGGTGATGTCTCTGAGATACCATCACGGACCATGGCGGAAGTCTGTTCCCGTACAACACTTTAGCATTCGCCATGGTTGGAGATGCCATGATCCATGTCAGGTCACAACAGGAGTTGTGGCGCTGCGGTAGAAAGCAAGGGGGAATTACTAGGCTTTGCTACAATGGTAACTAACAACCGTTTCTGTGGCATCTGATATCTATAGCGATACTTTTCTCTTCGCCAAGGCGTCGTTGTTGGTGTCTTGCGTCTCTACTGCGTGCATCCCATCTAACAATAAACTGACACCATCGGCCCGTCGCGGCGAATAATGAGAGCAGAGCCAAGCATGACTTTATAAGCCTAAGGCTATTAATATTTGCCAACAGACCCGAGTAATCATGTATGAGTGTAAGTACTCGCGAACATATCTATATCAGCAAGGGGCAAGCGGATTATGGAGAGGGACAAAATTCTCAATAAGTCAACAGATCTCGAGTCAAACTGTCGGTGTACTGACGCGAATGTGGCGCTGCTCAGGTAACGCCCCGTGGACTCACAATTGTACGCTTACAATACTCAGTTGACCCGTTGGTCAGAGTCATTCCTCACATGATAGGAAATGTGGCACATTGGTCCTTTACCAACGCTAAAGAGGGCACATCCAATAGCATCATGCTGCTCCCTTGTTGCGCCACTAGGACTCCATTGTAGCACAATAAGTGGCTACACTGAAGTTGGAATCTTGTTCGAAAAAAAACCCCCACGGCCTAAGTTTTGTGCGACTGAAAGCCAGGCTGGTATGAGTATCACATGCTATGCTAAGTAATGAATGCAACAGAGTCCTAGGCTTTATGGCGTATAAATAGTATATCTATGGCTGTCGTGCGTATGTACTGGCCATCCAATGTTTTCAGTTATGAAAATCAACATCAATATTATACGCTTCCTGGTTTTTTCTTCGACGCCTGTGCCAAACTAAAATGCTTATATACCTTATTTTATCCTTCGGCGTACTTGGTGTAATATCTCACAGGCTATGCTTCATCCATAGCGAGCATCACCTCTATTCCATGACTTATATCAAACTATGGCTTCTTACTATAAGTAAAATACAGGGGCCCCGGGCCATACCCTCACGGGCCACCCTAGCCTGCCACTACCATACCTAATTAAAGCCGCCTTTTTTAATAAAAACGATCGCAATTGTTATTTTCAAGCGGTTATTATAGTAATACAGTCTTCAGCCTTTAATTCGTCTTTTGCAATAGCCTTAAAAAGGTCTTCTATAGTCTTAGGCATTTTATAATCGATAGCATTGTCTTTATATATAATCCTACGCCTTATTTTTCTTTTAACCCTACAGATATCTAATATCTTAGCTAATTAACGCCTAGGCGCTGGTTTTATTTTTTTTATTTTTTTTTCTACTAATTTTTTAACTTTGTTTTAAAAGTATTGAACCTTTATTTAAAAGTTTATAATAATTTTAGCTAAGAGATTTAGAGCTTTAAAAGCCTTTTAGGTAACTAGTTTTAATATTAGTATATTGAAAGCGTAATAATTTATAGCAAATTTCTAGTAACTTTAGCAAAGATATTAGCTGATTAAAGGCGTCGTTATAATATATTTAGGGTTAAATACTGAAAAGCTTAGTATTTTTAATCTGTTTTTTATAACTAGTGCCTTAGCCTTAGCCCTAGTAATACCTTTTATTTTTAATATTATATATTTTAAAGATAACGGCTTTAATTAGTTGCATAAATGAATCCTAGCTATTATATATGCTTTTTTAATTACTTTAAGCACTAAAATATTAAGTTTTATGTATTAGAGTAATTTTATAATATTTCTTTAAAGGTACTATTTCTAACTCTATATAAAGGCTTTTATAAAGATATTTTTAAAGCTGTTTTTTTTAATAATAAAAAACCCTATATCTAATACTAAAATAATATAACTATAATAAGGCTTATAAAATATAAGCAAAACCTTATTTATATAAAAGTCGTAGTTATTATAAACTAATATAATTTATCTATTATTATATTAAGTATAAATATGTTATAAACTAATATAATTTATCTATTATTATATTAAGTATAAATATGTTATAAACTAATAGTAAAAAGGGCTTGTTAGAGAGACTAAAGTGGTTAAAAGACCTAATAAGGGGTAAAAGCCTAGCGAAAACTAGGGAAAGACAGTTAGGTCGAAGGAATAGTTAGGGTATGGGTCACGTGATACTTAGCTTTGTGGGGTATAAAAGCGTATAGCTTTTATAGCTTTAAGAGCGTAGAGAGCTGAGGGCTTTAAAGGCTTTAAGAGCGTGGAAAGTTAAGGGCTTTAAAAGCTTTAAAAGTAGTTAAAGCGCGTATAAAAGTAAAAGAAAAATAATCTTTATAAGAAGAAGGGTTTTTTATATATAGTTAATTTAATTTATTTTTATTTTAC
>NPFG01000776.1:0-12954 GCA_002288965.1 Xylaria sp. MSU_SB201401
GATTCTTTTTTAAATTAATAACTCTAATTTTAATTATATATTAATAGCTATAATATTAGCAAAGTTATTAAGACTTTTAAATATAGATTTTATATAAAAAACTAGGGTGGTTAGGTTAATTAAGAGATGCGTTATACTGATTATATTAATAAGGACTAGTATATAGGCTGTGCTCGAACTTTAGTAAAAACGCTACTTATTTCAGGTGTAGTGTTTACTGTGTGGGGAGCAGGGTGGATTATAGCTACCCTAGGCTGCATGTACGGCCAACGCAGGTGGGCCGATAATTACCTGTGGTGGTTGCGACAGGTAGCAGTAGCATGGCTAAAACCTGGGGCAAGCGGGTAGGGCCTCTAAGTGGTCAAAACCTGTCTCGCTTACGGAGAATTGTATTTGAAAAACTTGCAAGGATAAGTGTGGTAGTATGATGGATCTACATACTGTAACCACTGTATACGGAATACTACTTATAGTGGGAGTGGGACCCATATTGCCACAATAAGGTACGGTTGTAGAAGTTCATAGTGTTGAGTAGTCTCGTAGAAAGCCGGCGCTTGTCGTACCCTGTAGGTACCTAAATCCAGAGCAAAACCAGGAGTCGGTGTGCGACGACGACCTAGCCAAAACCTGGCTCGGACACTTAAGAGTAGCGCAATTTAAGCGCGCCGATAGACAGCTGCATCTATCCGCTGACATCCGGCTGCCATCCGGCTGCCATCCGGTCCTGCTACAAATGCACCGAGGACAAACGCACAGAGGAAGAGGGATACATGCAGATACATGCGCATGCGGGAACCCTTACTTACCATACCGGCTCTCCCATAAGTATCTACGTGTACCGGAGTACCTTGGCTCACTCTTCTGCAAATTCCAGGTACCTACAGTACCCACCTAGGAAGGGACCTGCCTAGGTGCATTCCCAGGTATAGCCACTGGCGGGACATCTTAGAGTCAGTCAATATCAGGCAGGGAGCCTGCGTCGGCCCTAAATGAGTCCCCTCATCTATCTGCCTAGAGGGAATGCTCCGTCACTGAGAATCCCCCAACCACGGCACTTCGTTGCACTCACCAGACGCCTCGTTGCTCCTACACGGCCAATAACCCATTCGCAGCTTCCAGTACCACTAGGCTTTGCATGGTTTCACCACACTGCCATCATGGATGCGGAATTGAAGCACTACCTGGCCGATGCCCCGCCGAGCGTTGTGAGGCTGGAGATCGAGAAGCATTTCGAGCCCCTGGGCGACAAGCAAAAACGTTATGCCCATTTCATCAGCAGGTTAGTCGGCCCTGTCTTCCGGAGTCACGTCACATCAAGCATTGCTAACCTCCGGCGAATGCAGGGCTTCCTTCGAGGGCACCAGGATAGTGTTGAGGCAGGTGTCGCCCGAATCGGAGCCAATAGTATGCTAGGCCCTAACTCAAAATGCCACTGTGTATGCGTAAGTGTACGTATTGACGGTGGCTTAGTTCGACTTCATCCTCGCCTTGTATCGCTCGTCTGGTGGGGACTGGAAGGACCTGCAGTCCAAGGCTGGTATCTCGGATGAAGACTTGGATCACTTCCTCAGCTACGCTGCCCAATTTCTTGGAAACACTGGCAATTACAAGAGTTTTGGAGATGCAAAGTTCATTCCAAGATGCCAAGAGTCCGTCTTTGCCGCGCTTGCTACGACGTCCCCCGAAGCACTAAACTTCTACAAGGCTACTTCGGGTTCCATATTCTCTGCCGACAAGCCAAGCCTCCTTCACTTAGGTTACCCTGACCAGGGTCACATGACAACCTACTATCCTAATTCTCCTGATATTACCCAAGCGGAGATTGAGGCAGTCTCGGGATGGATGGAGCAAAAGAAACTGCTTCCAGAAAATACTCGGCTAGTTAAGTTACAGGACAATACCTTTGAGATTCTGATTGCATCGGCCGACACTGCTGTTCCTAGCGACGGAGGTGATGCTGGGAAAGTTACCGTATTCAAGATCGAGGATGGCACCTTAGCTGGGAAAACCCTGAAGTTAGTTTACGGTGATTACTCCAAGGAGATGGCTGCTATAGCTGCTCAGACGAAAAGAGCAGCAGAAAATGGAGAAAATGAGAACCAACGAAAGATGTATGAGGCATATACCAAGTCTTTCAAAGAAGGGTCACTCCTTGCCTATAAAGACAGCCAACGTTTCTGGATCCGTGACCAGGGGCCATCTGGTATGTATCAAAGCCTGCCGCGCCAGTGTGAAATCTGATCTTGGCAGGGATATCTTTTCTATTGCGGAGCTAACTGGTGTTACAGTATGTAAATCGTTGGTTCAGGGACCTGTCCATTACGACCTGTGCACTTTTAAAATAACAACATGACACTAGACTGACTTGATTTTGTAATGGCAGGTAGAGTCTTGTATCGGATTCATTGAGACTTAGGTATGTATCATTCCCTCCATGCTGGTCGTGAGACTTCGTATTGATTGAAAGATCTACTGCTTGCCAGAGCTAACCATTGCTGCAGTATGTGAACATTTCGTCTAGGAATGTAGACATTACAGCCCTCGTAATTCTCCGAAGGATACATCAAGAAACAACACTAATACGTTTTTGTGTGTTAGTCGAGACCCGGCCGGCATCAGAGGCGAATGGGAAGGGTTTGCCGCCGTCGTAAATCTTGAGCGTACGCGAGCATTCGGAGCTCTCGTCGACGCCGCGCCATCTCTAATTCCTCTTCTACCTTGGAGCAGAGACTTCGAGAAAGACAAATTCCTGTCTCCTGATTTTACCTCATTGGAGGTGCTCTCTTTTGCGGGTGGTATGTATAGAAACTTCCTGTGCCGATTGTGAAACCCGATCGTTGCAAAAATATCCTTTGTCTTCTAGGGCTAACGACTTTTACAGTATGTGAACCATTGATTCTAAAACATGGCCGTCACGATTGGTCTGGTTTTAGAAAGTCTATAACAAGGAACTGGGCTAACATGTTTTTATGTGGCAGTCTGGTATACCAGCGGGCATCAACATACCCAACTATGATGACATTCGGCAGACTGAAGGTTTTAAGAATGTGTCACTCGGTAATGTGCTGAGTGCGAAAGCCCCAAATGAGAAGATACCATTCATTGCTGAGGAAGATCTTGAGATCTACCAAAAGTACCGCGATGGTGCCTTTGAGGTACAGGTTGGCCTTCACGAACTAACAGGCCATGGCGTATGTTACCTCGATTTTCTCCCGTCCTCACTGCTCATGTCGACCGTCATTGCCTCTTGGGGCCATAAGTGTGCCTCAAAGCATACCGACCTATTTCTACTTTCTGCTGACTCATCTCAAAGTGTATTTACTGACTTCACTGAACTGTAGTGTGGAAAGTTGCTTCAAGAAACTTCACCAGGAGCTTTCAATTTTGACAAGGAGAACCCACCTATCTCTCCGCTAACACAGAAACCCATTACTACATGGTATAAACCTGGACAAACATGGGGATCTGTCTTCGGGAGTCTTGCGGGCGCATATGAAGGCAAGTGTTATTTGGCGTCATTCATACTTCCCTTCGCCTCCTCGTGTCCTGGGTACCTCGAAAATGTCAATTGGACCACACAGCCTTTTTTCCGTACCCCTGCCTCTCTGTATAAAAGATAGTGCTGACTCTTATGCTATGTAGAATGCCGTGCTGAACTAGTTGCGATGTTCCTTAGCTGCGAGTTTCCTGTTCTCAAAATATTTGGCTTCGGAGATGGGTCATCAGATATCAACGGAGAAGCAGGTGACGTCCTCTATGCCTCATACCTCAGTATGGCGCGTGCAGGACTTGCGTCTTTAGAAATGTGGGATCCGAAGAGCAGGAAATGGGGCCAGCCACATTCCCAAGCACGTTTTAGTATCTTACAGTGCTTCTTACAGGCAGACGATGACTTCTGTAAACTCGAGTATCAAGGCGATAGTTTCAAGGATGCCGTTATTAAGCTCGACCGTTCTAAGATTCCGACGGTCGGCCGTAAGGCTGTTGGTGAGTATTTGCAGAAGCTGCACATTTACAAGTCTACGGCCGACGTGGAGGCTGGTACGAAGTTCTTCGGCGACATGACGAATGTTGACCCTGAGTTTTGGGGCAAAAAGGTACGAGACGAAGTGCTAGCGAACAAACAGCCCCGGAAAGTGTTCGTCCAGGCCAATACTTTTCTGGACGAGGCGACGGGCAAGGTTACCTTGAAACACTACGACGCCACGCCTCAAGGCATGATTCAGAGCTGGGCTGAACGTCAAGTTTGACTGCAAACCAAATCGTGGCGGACCGGGAGTTTATTGTAGACCCCGACTCAAGATACGAGTCTTGTGCCTTGTTTCCTAGCCAAGTGCGTTAATAGCCCGAAAAATAGAAAAGAAAAAAGCGTCCAGCATTAAAGTAGCGAAAGGAGTACTGGATTAGGTGAAGTCTGTTGACCTTGAATCTAACTAGGCGAACAGACAAGTGAGACCGTATTTACGCACTCGTTATAGGCTCGATTCATCAGAATTCGAGTAGCAGCACATTTAATATCAGCGGTCGCCGAAATCCCTCATCCTTTCTGTGGGCCTGAATTTCCCACAGTTACACCAAAGTCAAATAAACGACCGTGATGCCTTTGTAGTCCTTTTTTTATTGACTAAAAACCTCAATTACAGACGCCAGAATCAATGTGACCGATGCCTCAACGTCCAGATGCAATTGGCAAAGCCAGCCCAGGTTCCCGCGATTCGCCATCCGCAATCTGTGAGTTTTCCCTTCTAAAGCATCATGATAACCGATCGAGATATGCCCATTCCGCCGTTAGGTTGGTTTACCACTTCATCTCGTGGGGCTTGTCGCCCTTGCGCAGGCTGAAAGAGCTAGCGAGGTAGCTGGCGAGCTGGTCTACTTTCTTGATATTGGCGATCAGAGCCTTGTCAATAGTCTTCTGGTCCGCCGCTCGGCTGCTGCTAATTTCCTTCTTCTGTAAAACCCCATCAGTCAGCCTTTTTCTCTGCTAATGGTTCCCGAGAATTCGTATATTCGTACCTGTGGCTGCTCTCCCTGCTTGAAGAAGGCCTCCTCGCTGGCCTTGTCCTTGGCGGCATCGCGGGCGAAGTATTTGGGTTCTGAGACCTCGTCGATCTTGGCCTGGTCTACGCCGGCAAGGTCGATCTTTTGCGAGGTGGCAATGACGTATCGGGAGTTGACGCGTCTTAGAGGGACACCGTTGATCTTGAAGGGGCCAGTAACGAGGAGAACACCCTGGTCAAGGGTCTTGAGAAGTACGACACGCTTGCCTCGGAACCGTCCAGCCAGGAGGATCAGAACGGTACCAGGGGTAAGAGAGTCGCGGGGAGCCCAGGGTCGGAGGGTCTTGCGAACCTATTGTGAAAGCCATCAGCGCCTATTTCTCTCTTCATGCTTGAATGCTTCAAGACTTCTGCCTCGCCCACTGCCACCACCACTGATCCGATATAGGACCTCTGAACTCTGCCCCTTCTCTGCCCCTCGGTAATGGCCAAGATGCACCGAAAACAGACATGGAAGCGTCATTCTCGTAGATTCGGAAAAGTGGCTCGGCGTGGGGTGAATGCATCACTGATCGTGTCGGTGCGAACTCACCTTCTTGGGCTTGGGCTCATCCGTGGCAGGGTACCATTTCTGGACCTTCTGGGAAGGATGAGGGACCTCCCGGGTCGACTTTCCGAACTTCTTCTGTGTGCTCGGCTGCGACATCGTGACGGTTGGTCGGGAGTGGTTGTTGGTGGAAGGGAATTGGCTGGCTGTTGGTGATGTCGAGTTAGTCAATCAAAATCCCCTTTGCGCAAAAATGGAAGATAGTTTTTGGTGGGTTTACCGAGCCCTGTGGGTGCCACAGAAATCCGGGCGTTATCTTTGTGGCTTGGGCCATATCTCTATGGCTCAGCCACATCTGCATAGCTACAGTAGAGAAGTGGGTACCTAAGGTATGTATCTATGTATCTAGGTACAAGGTTGGAATAGTACAGTGGGGGATGGTACAAGGGTACCGCAGGATGCTTTAGCACCCCACTGACAACAAGAGCTCCGATGGGGAAAGTGGGACCGAACAGCAAGGCGGGAAGGAAGGCGAGGGAAGGTACCTTTCTTATTTGCCTGCCTTACCTAACCTATTTACGTAGCACCTTCCCGCCGGTAGCCTTGCTCTACAACACCGTGACTCGAGGGATCCGCCATCCTCTCTACGACCTCAACCATAACTAAAAAGCAATCTAAGCCCGCCATAGCACGACCGAGACCAGTCATCCATCTCACTGATCCGGCAACGTCTCTTCTCCGTGTCTGACACAACATGGCCTCCATAGTGCCTCTGATTAGCTTCAAAGCGGGCAAATGTGACCTTGATGTTTGTCTGCCCCCAAGTGCCGTCCGTCCGCACATAGTGGGTGCCTATACTAACGATGAGTTAGACTCACGCAAAGCCGTACAAAACTACACCTTTACCGGAACCTGGCTACATATACTTATATCATGAAGATGGTATACCCTTCAGACTGCCGTGATCCTGGGTAGCGCTGACACGATATTAGATCTTATTCACTTCTGCTGGCGGGAGCGGAACGCTCCTCTCCACGAACCTGAATTAGATCTTGTCATGGTTCCGTCAGACGGACACTTTGTCCCTTACGAGGCGCCTGATGGGCGACGACCCTATACGAACGGCCGGATATTCGTTCTCAAGTTTCTCTCGTCATCCACGCGATATCTTTTCTGGCTGCAGTCGAAACCACAAGGCTCCCGCGGCAGCCAAGATCCCAGTTATCTAAGCCCCCGAGACCGCAAGATCGGTGAGATTGTCGATTCTTTGCTACAAGGCGAGCAGGTCGATGTTGTCGCCGAGCTGCGTAATATTAGGGAAGATGGCCGTGGCGATGATGATGATACAACTATGGAAGACTCACACGCTCATGGAAGCTCAAATGAACCGCATGGTGGTAGCGGGGGCGCTGGAGCCGATGCTACGGGCGGCGATGTTCGAGAAGAGGGTGAAGATGCTCGTGAAGGGGGAGCGGACGGAGCCAGAGCGTAGGTCATTGTCTATTAACAATTCTATGGCATACTGGAAAACGGGGCACCGGCGCACAAGATCGCATAGTATCTGCTTTCAGGAAGAGAGTCGAAGGGGGCTGTGTCATTATTGACTGCCCTCTCAACTGCTGTATACTATTAAATGACTCTCGATGAAATGAGAACCCGACTGTTTCTGACTACTGATGCCCACATATACACGATCCCCTCATGACTACCTCGCTAACATGACGTTAGTGCTGCCTCCGGGGTTCCTGATGCGGCCACGGCTGTAAGAAACTTCCTCGACTCCTTAAAGGGGGGTGGTCAAGCATCAGCGAACCAGGGGGAGGGTAAGCTCTACCCCCTCTTATCCGACCTTCTGATGCCACCTGCAACTGTACCCATGGCACGGACAGCAACGGAAGAGCGAATAGACACTCTACTGAGTTTCCTTCCGCCTGCAGTGTTGGTGCTCTCTCAACAAGGCGACCGTGGGGATAGTACGGCTGAGCCGACTGCAGATGCAGTAGAGGCTGTCAAGGCTGCTATGAGTCTCGGCCAGAAGAAGGCGCTGATCGAAAAGGTGTTACGAAGCCCACAATTCCATCAAAGCTTGACCAGCCTTACGATGGCCCTCCGGGACGGTGGTTTACCCACTGTAGCTGATGCACTCTCCATTAAGGTTGAGAATGGGGGCTACATGAGAGGGAGTCAAATGCCTTTAGGAGGTGGTGATGCAGTGGAGGCTTTCGTTGAGGGCGTCAAAAAGACAGTGCAACACAAAAACTAGACAGTGGTATGGTTGGTGTATGGATGCGGCGATTTCACAGCTAGCGCCTCGAAGTTTACTTGCATTGTTGCAACTCGACTACAGTTGCTTGGAAATTTGGCTAGTGAACCCAATAAAAGCTGTAAATATCAGTCATCATAGGCTCGATGCGCTTATGAACGTACGTAGTAAACAAAAAGTATCCTGCTTGGGCAGTGAACTGCAAAAATGCACAAGTCTTCGGAGTCTTTAATAACAGCAATTCCCCATCCCTTTTGCTTTTGAGGCAGCCAGGAGGCTTACACAACAAACCCGGCGCAACCTTGTCTACCCAGACCCATACTCCCCGCTAAAAAGCTATGCTGCTCCAAAAAAAGAAATCAAAAAGCAAACATCCAAGATGAAGGGAAGTCAAAACCTGCTAGTTTGTGAGACAACAAGAGACCCTGTCGAGAACAGATCCCCTAATACCAAGGTAATTTCCGCCTCCACATTTCATCCTCCTCCGCTAACCTTGCGCGCCGCGCGTCTTCCATGAGTTCGTCTTCGGTCCGTAAGCGGATAGGCGTTTCGCAACCGCGAAGCCCGATGAAACGGCCGATTTTGCGACGTTTCTCCTCGAGGGACATGTCTGAAGACCACTGTGAGAGAAAGTATATTAGTAAATGTTTCTCCCATTCGTCTGCAGCTAGAATGCTGATAGGGGCGAGGGGGGGAACTTACATTTATCGGACACGGGTAGTGGAATGTATATCGGCTAGGTGTTCGTTGGTGGTAGAAGTGCGCGAGCTCCTCTAGCTGCGAGTCCGTCAGGAGCCAGAAGTTAAGCAGTGTACAAGGGAACGCTGGGTGGACGTCGCCTGTCGTGAGCTGGACTAGCGGTGCGAGCGGTAATGCCATTTCCTGTAGTTTCTGCTTGAAAGCGGCGTTGTTGGCGGCACGCCTCGCGCCTAGCATCTTGAGATGATTACGGGTCTCGTCCTCCATTTAGATAGCTAATGAATCCTTCGATTGTAGGGGGGGAACGAGGCTGGGTTCAGTAGTCTATCGGGAGCTTCTTCCTCTCTCGAATATATTGTAAATTGGCTCTTTTCGGTGTTTGCTCGCCAAAAGCCTCGGTATGGGTGGAAACAAACGCTGGACAAGTGAAGTCAACGAAAAGGCTGATATGAATAACGATTTGCGGTTACTTTTTGGGACCACTCCTTGCGATGTCGAGCCGCCAGCAGCTACGGATGAGAAATGAAGCGAGTAGGCGCGGAAGTGAGAAGGACAGAGAAAGAAGAGAAAGAAAACGACGCGAGCCAGATATTTTTGTTCTTATATATATGAATGAGAGGATGAGCACTCGCATCTATTACAAGCTACAGCTGCTGGGCCAAGAGAAGGGGCAAGCGAAGCCTTGAACAAGCTCGGAGATGGTGGGCGGTTGCGCTGCCCTTCTTGTACATGTCGGGTTTGTGATGGGTTTCTTTGTTGGATCGGGTAGGAGGGAATTGCTCATTAGAATATCGTGAGGGTGCTTTGTCATTTCTCGGTTTGCTTCTAGCGCTGTAACTTTTTGTCTTTAATATTAGACCCTCTTTCATGCCTTGGATATATGATAAAAAGACCTAGAGACACGCGTGAGAAGGAACATTGAATAAGAACCAACGGATTGGGAAGAGCTATCGCGACACGCCTTTATGTTTGTCTTCGCCTCGAACTATACTGTGCTTAGCATGATACGTCCCGAAGGAAGACAATAGAGTGCATCTACGACTTCAATCGCCATTATGGATTTGATTGGTCCCCCGGATAAAGTGACGTCCCGGACAATGTAGAGAGCGTGCACCTGCTACCCGCGCGTTAAGTCGAGATTAGGACTTATCACCTCGCCGTAAATGGTTGCTTTCTGATCGAATTACACGTAATGAAGATTAACAATAGACTATTGAGCGCACAGTTGCTCCCTCAAAGCCCTTTCCAAGCGAGTTTGGCCACATGATCGGCCTTTTTCCTACTTTGTTTGACAAAGCCCATAGCCTTCATTTCGGCCATGGCCCGATAGAACAATAAGAGGGCAGTTCGCTCATCCAGTCCCTCTTCATTATCCTCGCCCACAACTGCATAATAGGCTGACCATATATCGGCAGCATTGATAAGCGAACTTGTCTCCAGATACAGCTGATACAATATCGCAGTTGTCGGAAGAGTAGAAGTTATCTGGCTGACGGCGGCCTTGCAACAAGAGCAGCCGAGATAGTCACGTGGCCGCGATAATGCTCGCTCAAGAACACTTCTTGGTCGCGGAATGAATACGTCTTTATAAGGAAATTTTGAGTCGTAAAGCCAGACTTCGTTGAAAGGCATGCCATAGGCTCCGTCGATATGCATCATAGTCTCTAAACGCTCGAGAAAGCGGTGGATGAGGTCGGTATACGACTTGTCATGATCGGTAAGGGTCGCCGTATCTTGGCTCAACTGCACCTTCTGAGCTACAACAGTGGTACGTAGAATTTTGCTTTGGCCGCTGTATCTGCTGCGAAGAATGTGCCCCTTGTTGCTAGTCTCAATCCGTAATTGTTTGATGCTCGCGAGAATTTCAGATAGCACAGCAAAAATCTCGGGTACTTCATTAGCCCAGGGATCCAGGCCAAGACTCCTGTCGCCGTGCTGCATCGTCTCCAATAGCTGACTTAAGTATTCTTCGCTATCGCGCGGCTCCATGCGTTTTATTGAATCGAAAAATTGACCGTGTTGGTTGGTAGTACCAAGTCCGTTGTATGAGATGTCCATGTAAAGATCAGCAAAATCAGCTACCATAGCCTTGCTAATAGTAAGAATTTTGAGAATGCGGAGTAATCTGATGACCCATCGGCCTCGTTGCTTAAGAGAATCTATTAGATATCCGATAAGCACCTTGTCATCCTCTAAGAGAATTTTGGCCTGGCCGATTCTGTTGATTTTTAGGGAGGATTCTATAGTTCGCTGAAAGGAAGGCAAACACCGTAGAAGTTCAATATGATCCGGCTGAAGGGCATCTGAGTTCAGCCCATCAGGTATCAAGAAGCTCAGCGGATTTGCATAAAAATGACACATATACGCGTACTGATCGGTTTAGTCTCAGAACTGAAGGTAGTGAGTGACTCGGCTAGCTCACCTTGAGAGACATGATGAAGTCTGGTATACTTGCTACTTGCTCACGTTGGCGCTCCAAAAGGCTACCAAGAAAATTAGGGCCCAACAAGATCGGCGTTTGCGAATGAGCAACGGCAGTCTTGAATATCTTATCAATAATAGATGCAGTTTGCTCAACATTGAATTGATCGCCATAAAGACTTTGGCAGGTCGATTTCAGGAGTCGCGCTTCAAATAATTCAACCGAAGTTGCGACTCCGAAGAGGAACGCGAATGGTATACGGTCAAGCCATGAACTACGAAGTGAGTCAATTTGCGATTATGATTGTCCAGGGTTATCGTAGCTAACCTTAGGAGCGAAACTAGGTCGGATAACAGACCACTGTCGAAAGCCTCGCTGTCTTGGAATGCGACGACGACGAGATTCTTTCGTGGTGTTAGTTTGAGGTGTGAGTAGAGACCTTCAAGGTCATAATTCAAGAATTTACGGCCCTGAGCGGTGGATTAGCAAAAAAAGAAGCACTGTTCATCATCCGACGGGCCCAGAGTTTACATCTTTGCCCATTGTCATGTCCAACTCATCACCAGCAGCTGTATCCTTCGAAACAACGTCGTGTATGATTTTTCGCAAAGCGGCTCTGAGATTTGAAGCATCGCTAGAGCGTAAGCGAACAGTCTGTGCATTCGCTTCGTCTTGCAGCGTCTCGGAGAGTTGTTCAAACAAAAGGTCTTGAGACGCTATGTTGGGCCCGGTGAGAATGAACGCAGATGGGATCTTCCCTATAGGCGTAAAGTCGGTGGCATTCTGTAGAAACAAGGAGACATCCTGCAGCGTAGACTGGTTTGTCTCCCGTAGAATACCATGAATCCGAGAATGTACGACTGACCACAGCTTTTCAAATGTCTCTCGTCTCAGATTTGTAGCCGATTCTGACTCGGCACCCCCAAGGAGACGCTGAAAAGGGCTGGTTAGTTTGGTATCAGGAGCCTCAGAAGCATTTGATTTCTTGGACACCCTCCTCCGCTTGGCTGGGCGAGTTGTGATGTCAACATTTCCTGACGGGTCGAAAATATACGCAGCCTAGAAAATCCCATGAGCACATAAACAGGGGCCCTTTGGTGAAGAGAAGCAGTTAGACTGACATGATGCTGTTTTTGCTCATATTCTTCCACGGATCTTTCAGGAGAAGCCATTCTGCAAACATTAAATCCAGCTGGCACTCGCAATATCTCAGTCGACGCGACGAAGCGCGGTATGGTCTCGGCCCAGGGTCTTGAACAACTGCCAGGTAGGTAGGTACCTACTGAGTAGGTACCTACCTACCTTCGAAGGGTAACCGGGTTCACTGACATGCCTTAGGTACCTACTGGGACCTGAACTACCAGTTTTCTCAAAAGGGTTAGATTCCTTATTTGATTGGTATCTAGTGGTGCACAGTACGCCTCAGTACCTACCTAGCAGGTAGGTAGGTAGGTACAGTACACCCTAACTTGCGCCCTGTAGTGTATCCGCTGTAGTTACGGTGGCCCATAGCGCTCACCGGGTCAAAACCATCCCCCACATTAACACTCTGCAACCTTTAACGCTTATACCTTGAATATACCCTTAAGTCCACCCTTTAAATACGAACATCTCAATAAAACTGCGCTTTAAAAATAGCAGCTAAATTATAAAAATTATACTTAAAAAAGCGATTTTAATAAGCTTATTTATATATTTTAACATATCTCCTAATTAATCTAGCCATTTAATTAAGTTAACCACTTTTTAGTTTTATATTATTTTTAATAACTTAATATATAAATAAATTTACAGATATTATAATTATAATAAAATAATTAAAACTATTAGAATTATAATTAAATAAGGAATTTAAGTAGTATTTTTATTTATTTTATAACTATTTTATTAAGCGAGTTATTAAATAATACGCTAAAAGGGTGATAAATAAGGATTATTTTAGTGTTTACTTTAGCGTATTATTTAATAACTCGCGTAATAAAATAGTTAAAAATATAAGGCTTATATATTTAAATTCCTTATT
>NPFG01000777.1:0-12888 GCA_002288965.1 Xylaria sp. MSU_SB201401
ACTAACCCTACCGGTGGTGCCGACCCTTGGCACCACTGGTGACCCCGACAGGCCTTGCTTAGCGCTATAGAGCCCTGTACTCACTCCGCTAGGGCTCCACACACACCACATGGCCGCTGTAGGTGAGCCTAGAATAGACCCTACAGCTAAATGGGTTGGGTGGCTAGTTAGTGAGGCTGTAGTGGCTGAAGTGGCCACTATAGCCGTGTGGCTAGCGTGTGCTGCAGGGCAGCACCCGACTATTGCCAGCTGATTTCAACAGGTTTATTATAGGCGTTTAAAGTATAATAGTGTATTATAAATAATTACTAAGCGTATAGACTTTAATAGTATATTAGACTTTTAGACTTTTATTAATATATAATCTAAAAAGGGATTTAATAAGAATAATGCTAAGAAAACTACTATTTTTATAAACAGAATATATATTCTATTTAATAATTATTTAAAAAGCTAATAATTATTTAAAAAGCTAATTATTTAATATTAAAATTTAAAGCAAACTAATTTTACAAAGTAATATATAAAATTCTATTAAAGCTGAAAAAATTATTATTATCTAAGTTAGTATATATTAGTTAGTAGGTATTATATATAATAAGTAACTTTTAGACTTAATTATTATTTATAAGTCTTTTTATAGCCTTTTTTATATTATAATTGTAAAACGTGTATATAATGTAGCTATTTATGTCTTTATACTTAGTAATAATAATTATCTAATTTATTTCTAATTTATTAAAATATTTAGCTAGTTTTTAAAAGGCATTTAAACCCTCTGGATAACTATCTGTCCCTATTTACGTAGGAGTACTATTAACTATTACAACTAGTTGGTTTTAAACTAAGGTTATAGCCTTTTTTAGACCTTTAATAGCTATCTTATTATTATTAGCAATAGACTATATATACTAAATGGTAGAATAAAAAGACTTTGGTATCGATTTTGATATAAATATTGGGATCGACTTTAATATTAAAGACAAAGTGAGCTAATTTTACTAGTAGGTTTATAGAAAATATTTTGGAGATAACAGCAAAAACAATAAAGAAAGCTATAATAAAAACCAAAAGAATGGCATTAAAAGAGTAAAGCGTAGAAGGGATTACAGGTAAGACTTTAAAATATAACGCAGTAGTATAAATTATACTAAAGGTATTAAAAAAGACTATAGCAGCAATTTTAATATTTTAGATTATATTAATTTAATAGAAGATTATAGAATAGATTTTAGTATTATAGATTATAATAAAATTAAAAAAGAATTATAAAAAAGCTTTTAGTATTGTTAATTAAAAAGAATTAGAAAAAGAACTTAAAAAAAAGAGGCAGTAGTAATACTAGTATTTTACAAGGTAATTTTAAACCCGTATATTATAAATAAAGCTAATTAATCTATATATCTAGACTAAAAGGTATAATATAAGACTTATTAGATTTATTATCTTCGTTAAACTATAGATACAATTAATTACTTAAACCTAGGATATTATATTTATACTATTATCTTATTCCTAATATAAGATATATTTTCCCCCGCTATTTTTATTTTTCGGTAGTTATAGGCATAGTAATATTAGCAACTTATAAATTATATATTAATGCTTATACTAATATAAAACGACTATTAGCTAGCTATATTAGTAGTCTGTTTAGATTGCTACCTATTTTACTTAATCTTAGTATATATCTATATATAAGTATAAATTATAAACTTTAAATAGTTATATTAGTTATTACATTAGAATTATAAAGGAGACTAGCTAAAGCTGCTATATTACTAAAGTCTTGAATTATTATTTAGGTAGTTTAGGACCTAGCTAAACTTGGACCTAAATTTATACTTTTAGAAAATAGACCTTAATATAATTAGCTAAAGTATTAGACATCTAACATTTTTAAAAGCACCTTTTTTTAACTAAGATAATTTACCTAACTTTTAATATAAAACGCGCTAAGTAAATTATTAGCTATAGTGGTATTATCTACCAACAGTATAATAAAATAAAAGGTAAAAAACTATACTAGCTATTTATACGCTTAATAAGATCTTAATATATTATAGGTCGATATATTACAATATATATACTAAACTGCTTATAAATAAGATATTAATATTGCTAGGTGTAGCAACTTATATATTTAATAGTTTTCTACCTAAACTTTATATTAATAGTTTTTAACCTTGTTAACTGCGCTATATACCTATCTAACCCCTTCGATATAAAAAATCCTTATACCCCTAATTACTGTTTTTACTAATAATAACAGCGCTGTAAATAGTCTGTAGGAGACCCCTTGCTTAAGTAAGCATAAATATTAGTATATAGTTTTATTTAGATTGCTAGGTTAAAAAGACTGCGTAGCTTGTTAATATAAAGGCCTAGCTATAATTAGTCTAAATATAAAAGATCTCTAACCTTATTGCTTAGATATATAGCCCCGATTGCGCACTCGAATATTATTTTATTATAACCCCTAAAGTTGGTAATAGCCTGCTATAAAAGCTAAACCAGCTAATTAAAAATAGTGTAGTTTAGATAAAGCTATATTAAACAAAATATTATATACTATAGCCTAACTTAATACTTGCGCGGGCCTAGCTATTTTATTAATATAAAACAGTAAAACCTATTATAACAAGTTATTATATTTTAACCTTAATATACTAGATCATAGTATTAGACTAATAATACCTAAACTTTAGACAATAGGATCTCTTTTACTATTATATAATATGTGCTATTTAATATAACCCTGTTGCGCCACACCCCTTTTATATTGTCTAAACTATCTTACTAGCCTACGCCGTCTAAGACCATACTACTTAGACCTTCTAGCCGGCAGAAGCACACCGCGCCTAAAATATGTATTAGCAAATATCTCCCTTATTAAGTCTAACCTATATACATCTATATAAATCTAGCATTATTTAGTAAAAAGGGGTAAAAAACTGCAAAGTATTATCTTGCAATACTTAATATCCTTATAAGCTAAAAAAAGAAATACTATATAAACATTAAATATAATTAAAAAATATCTAAATTTTTTATATTATACTAGGGATAGTATTTATAAAATAAAAGTAAACTTAATATTAAGTATTTAAGCTTATAAATAGAAATATACATAAGTAAGAGTATAAAATAAGCTAGATATATAAATATTTAAAGCATTATAAATAATATAAATTTTAATTAGCTTACTTAATTAAGTATAATTATTATAAGCTATGTTTATTATAGCCCCTTTATTAGGCTTAAGTAATATATACTAATATAATAATGCTAATAGTATCTAAAATATCTAAATTAATTAGGATTATTTATTTATTCCTATCTATAGTATAAAATTATCTTTTTAAAAAGTTACCTATCTTTTTTTAACTAGGTAGAAATAGTATATTATTTTTATATATCTATTTTACCTTTCCTATATATTATTATATACTTTATAATACCTTTTTGCAACCTATATTACCTTTTTAATCCAGGTAATCTAAGCTCTAATTCTTATAATAGCCTTACAACTAATAATATTAAAGCTTAAGCTAATATTTATAGTAAAACTAAAGTATAATAAGCTAATATAGACCTTTTTATCTTTTTATTTGCTTTTCTGGCCTAGGTTTTAATATTTATTAGCTCTTTTAGTAAACCTATTAAATATAGTTATAATTTAGGTAGATATATTAAAGGTAATATACTATTTTTTAATATAGTATCTTTTTATAGCTTAATTAACATTCTTTTCTATTTAGGTAATTTAAGTAAAACTAGTATTAATACTAGTTTTATTATAACCTTTAATACTATAGCTTATAATTTAAACAGCTATAAAGCAAGAGGTATATATAGTTAAGTTAAGTAAGCTGCTATATTTTATAGGCTTTAATTTCCCCCCTTCCTCCTTTTGCTTTTTGATTTAGTATTTAGGAAAAGGCGTACTAAGTAGCTTTTATATAGCAGAGAGATAAAAAGGCTAAAATATATAAACCCCTTCTTTAGAATTATTATCATTATTATACTTATTACCAGAGTATTTTTATTACTACCATTATTATCACTACTATTGTTATTACTATTATTGTTATTATCTTTTTTACTATTTTTATACTTATTTTACATATGTTATTTAAAGATAAAGGGTGCCTAGTGCCACTCTTAATATATTAGGTAGTGTAGATCTGGCCTGTTTTTATATACTTTTAAAATATATTTATTGGTAATAAGATTATTATCTTATAAGTAATATAAGCAGCTTTTGTATATTTTGTAATAGATTAGTAAATTGGTAAAGGTTTTTATATAAATCTTGCAGCCGATAATATTATAAAGCAGATGCTTAATATTTAAATAACGACTTTTAAAGGTATTTAAATTTCTAGTTTTTCTATAAAAAATGCATTTAGAGTGGTTTTTTTTAATAGCTGCTTTATAATACTTTTTACGCTTATTTAGCTTTAACTATATTATATTTGTAGTTTTAGCTATAGAACTTGTTAATATGTTTTTAATATACTTTTTTTTTATTACTAGTGCTTAAAAATAAAATACAGTAGTTATTGCACTAATATTCTTTATAAGCTTTATAAAGATATTTAGTAAGGTTAGAGGTTTTAAAATACTCTTTGCTGTAGTTAGCATATAGGTAAGAAATTTTAGATTTATTTTCTTTTGCTTATATATATTGTATATAGATATATTATTAAAGAATAGTAATGTTTAAATATATTATTAAGTAAAAAGTATATTTTTATAGTTAAAATAAAGGGTTTTGCTTTTTAATATTTTATATTTTTTAGCTATTAGGGTAATAGAAAAAGTAATAAGCATTAATATAAGATTTTTTAATAAACTATATTAAATATCTTAAGTATATTTATACTATATGTATATTTTGTTTTCTTTATACTGCTTTTTATTTAATAAAGTATAAAAAAAGCTGTTTATAAAGTATATAATTAAATGGTTATAGTTTTTTGTATATAGTATTTATATATTAGATAAGGTTTTATTAACTTTTAAAGGCTTTATTGCAATTTAGGCAAATAAAAGGACTTGTCTTAATATATTATTTATATATAGAGATTAAGTTTTAATATTTTGGCAAATTTATAGCCGGCCTTTTAGCAAATATAGTTTTTAAAAAGGCATATTAAATAACTGTCCTATTTTTATATATATTTAATATAGTAGGCTTAGAAGTCCTTAGAATGTATTATTATCTTATGCTAAGTATAAGTAGCTTATAATAAAAAGATATTTATATATGTTTTATACTAAAATTCTTTTATATTTGGTAATATATGGTTGTTATATAATTTGGTTTATAATTTTACCTTTGCCTTTATTTATAGTGAAATTAGGCTTAGGCAAGGTGTTAAGGGGTATGAAAGGCAATAAATAAAGTAGTTGCAAGTTTTTAAGAGTAATAAGAATTAGTCTAGCTATTTAGTATAAGTTAAGATTTATTAAGCTTATATTATCTATAGGCGTAGGTAATATGATAATAGTCTACTATAGTAAAGTTTGTTAGTGTTAGGGTAAAATAAGTAGAGTTTTTATGAGTTTTTAATGATAATTAGCTTAAGTTTTTTTAGTTAGAATTTATAGACTTACATGTTACTAGTAGGTTTTTTAGTAATTAATAAGAAGTAGTGATTAATAGGAAGTAGTTGTTAATAAAGTAGTTATCGATAAAGTAGTTGCTAATAAGGTTATTACTAATAGAAGATTGCAAAAATATATAATATTTAAAGATAAGGTAGAAATAGTTGTAAAGGTAAAAAGATGAGGCAGAAGTAATTATAGTTGTTGAAATCAGCTGGCAATAGTCGGGTGCTGCCCTGTAGCACACGCTAGCCACACGGCTATAGTGGCCACTTCAGCCACTACAGCCTCACTAACTAGCCACCCAACCCATTTAGCTGTAGGGTCTATTCTAGGCTCACCTATAGCGGCCATGTGGTGTGTGTGGAGCCCTAGCGGAGTGAGTACAGGGCTCTATAGCGCTAAGCAAGGCCTGTCAGGGTCATTAGTGGTGCCAAGGGTCGGCACCACCGGTAGGGTTAGTTAGTAATTTTGGTGATTGCGTTAGTAGATAACCTAGTGGAGTTAGTGGGTTTTATAAAGCCTATGGGAGGTCTCCCGGAAGGTGTGTGTGGGCCCTGGGCAGCCCCTGTGGGGTTTGGTTATACTGAACCGACCTACTAACCTAAGCACTAAACAATCCACTATTTTAGGTGGCTGTAGATCCTACTAACTAGGGCTTAGCCAGGTCAATCTCTTCTGTATTTAGCTAGTAACTATAGTGTAGACTTAGTGCTATTAGTACTAAATCTACTGTCCCTTTGGCTATATAGCCACTGGAATTTCCCTTTGTTTAGCTACCTAATAATTAAGCAACTTAATCCCTTGACTGCCACTGCTACCCCTTGCCCTATAGCGACCTATCCGCTATAGTCTTTGCTTCTAATACTGTTGAGATCCGTTACCTTCCGCTGTAGCTAGTCTGTGCCCCCTGTAGGACCTTCTGTAGCCCTGCTACCGTATGCCCTACAGTGTACTACCTTTTTACAGGTTATAAGCCCGGCATTCTCACTGCCGGATGTCTCTCTAGCGCTGTTTTTTAGCAAGACCAGTGGCCTTTACCCCCCTACCTACCTCCGACGCCAGGCACTTTGTGGCCTTCCCAGCACTCATCTTCTAGCACTAATTAAGGCGTTAAACCCCTAATTTAGCCCTCTTTTACCCCCTGTCTTATTAGCTAAGCATACTACTAACGCTCTCTTTTGCCCACTATAGAACGCCCCAACTTAGACCCTAACAACCTCACTAAAGGGACTATTAGAGCCCTAATCAAGACCGCTAATACGCTTATCGGCAACTATAGCGAGCAATTTTAGCACTTTAACAATTAGTTTACCAATATTAATAGCAGCCTTCAGGGTCTTCAGCACACTACTTAAGACCTATAGACCGCTATAACCAACCTGACAAACGCTGTTGCCACCTTTAGCACTTAACTCTCGGCTACCCCTTTTACTACTACGCCTGCTACACCAGCTATAGCTAGCGCTAGCTAGTCCGCTAAGCAATCTACTAAACTGATAGCTTCCCTTACTAACCTAACTATCCTTTAAGGGCAAGTTGGCTATGAGATAGCTAAAAAGATCAATACTTTCGCTACTAACTAGTAGTTACAGGGGTAAAGCAATTATAACCTTTGGTTACAGGGCCTAAACATCTTGTTTAGGGCTATTGGCCTACCTACCTTTACTAAAGACCCCTCTATATTTAGAGCCTATAGCAATCCTAACTAGGCTATAATGCTACTTCTACTACGAGACAGCTGTAAGCTAATCCTACAGGGTAATATTAGCTATTATAATGACCCTATAGCGGCTTTTTAGATACTAACTACCCTATATAAGCCTAATAATAAGCTTGAAAGGGACCGCCTAATCTAGGTCTTTTATAGCCTAAAGTATACTATAGGCACTAATCTTAGCACCTTTAACGCTAAATTTAACGCTATAGTAGCCAAATTAGCTAAAAAGGGTGCTAAAATTAAGCCTATCGACTGCTATAACAACTATCTTAGGGCCATGAAGAAGGACTATGCGTCTTAGACCAACCAAATGCGCTAGACTCTCAAAACCCTTAGGGCATCTTATAGTGCTAATCCTAGCGCTATACCTACTATACTTCTAGTAGAAACCCTTATAGCAGACGCTCTATAAGATAAATAGAACTACTAAAAGCCTACCTAATAGTCTAATAAGCCCCCTACCTAGGGCGCTAATCACGCTGTAAACTAGCCTTCGACACCCTTTAGGGGTAACTCTAAAGGGCGGCATAGTGGCTATAAGGGACAAGGTGGCCACAAACCACCTAACAACACCACTAAAACACCTACTAATAGCAGCAACACTAGCACCTAGTCCACCTTCCAAGTCTAGTATAATCCACCCCAGTAGACTGCTAATATGATTACTACTTAGCCCGCTGAACTGCTCCCTAATTTGTCGCAATTAGTTAATAGCATAGCAGTTAAACTAGCGGCTCAGGCCCTTTAGCTATACGATACCGGTAGCACTTGCTATATTTGCAACAATCTTAGCTGGTTTAGTGGCTATAGTGCCTTTACAGGGACTGTGGCCCCTGTAATTACCGCTGGAAGCTTTCTAACACCTCGCGGTTTAAGCACTGTCAAGCTAAAAGTTTACTGTTCTGGTTAGAAATATAGCACCCTTATCCTAAAAAAGGTGCTATTTATCCCAGAATTCAGTATAAATATTGTTTCAGGGGCGTTGCATTACCTCTCCGGGGGATCCCTTAGGGGACTTACGCTATTTAATAGCGAAGATAAAGCCCTAGCCACGCTAAACTTCCAGTAGTTAGGGTTTTATCTCTTCCTAAAAGAGACGCCTTAAACCCCTAACTAGAGTGCTAATAGCTATACTATTAAAGGATCTAGACCACTGCTTTAAGCGCTACAAGGGACTTACACCCCCCTTTCTAGTTCTAATAGCAAGATAGTCATTATTATAGGGGATAAATTAGTAGACCTTAAGGCTATAAATAGCGAGGCTTAGCTTAATAGCCCTTATCTAGGTAGGCTATTTTCGGATGCCTCCCCTAAAGCCGAACCTTCTAGGCTTTTAAAATCAGCAATGCTATAACACTGTCAGCTAAGCCATATAGGCCTACCCCTTCTAAAGAAGACCGCTAAAATCACTACTAGACTCCCTAAGTTCGACTCGATTAGTAACCGAGACTTTTTCTGCGCTAAATGCGCTATAAGTAAAGCTGTTAGACAAATAGTCACCCCTCTAGTAGCTAACCCAGCGGTTGCTTTAGCGGTTATAGTAGGTGATTTAGTAACTATTAAGCCCTTACCACACTCTTAAACGCCCTACTTACTAATCCTAGTAGACCAGAAGACTTGCTACAGATAGGTTCACCTGCTAAAGGACAAGTTAGCACCCACTATATACTCTGCTATAAAAGGGTGTTTTAAAGGGTTTAACAACCGCTATAACTGCTATCTAGCGCACTTTCACTTCGACTCTGGCACTAAAGTCGACAACAGCCTTACAGGGGACTAATTAGGTGCTAAAGGTATCAGTTTTAGCACCTCTAGCCCCTATACACACAAATAGAACGGCTTAGCAGAACGCTTTATCAGGGTAATCCTCGACCGCCTACAGACTACCCTACAGGCCTCTGGCCTACCGCTATACCTTTGGTACTACACTATAGCACCTATAATAGACTTAATAAACCGTATAGCAGTCACTAATAAGGACTTAACCCCCTATCAGCTACTATAGGATAAGCTGGAACCCGCTACAGCACCTTATATGCCCTTGCTAAAGCGCTATAAGGTTATAGGCTCTAGGTGTCTAGTTACTATACCGTATAAACAAAGGGTTAAGGCCTATAAGTTAGCGGAAAAAGCTGAACTAGGACGCATTATAGCAACCTTAAGCGCTAAGACCTACCTGGTTTATATACCTAAAAGGCATGCTATCTAGTAGACGGCTACTATAAAACTCCTGGAATCAGCTATTCTAGCCCTTTAGCCACCCATCTTTAGCGACCCTACTACCGCTAGCACCACTAACTCACCCCCTAAGTTGTCCCCTAAGACTACTAAAGATTACAGCAGCTCAAAAGGCATTCTAAACAGCCCAGAGGACCTAGATAACAAGGAGTCAACCGCTAACGACCCGTTCTAGTGCCATACGCCTCCTAGCACTACCCCTAGTGCAGGCGTTAGCAATCCCCCTATAAAAGCCACTACAGAAGGCGACTTGACTACTATTCTAAAAAGTCTACAGGGGATAAGCGCTAATTAAACCACCAATTAGACTGCTATTTAGCCTATTAAATAGATCGCTAGACCCTTTATAATAGTAGAACTGCCCCCTATAGCACCTACTAAAAAAGAAAAATATAACGTAATAGATAAAGGGATTAAGCCCCCGCTTGACCCTATAAATATTAACCCAACCGCTGTAAATACAGTGGTACAAGGCATTGTCTATGCCACTACAGCGGCTTTAGAAGAGCCTAGAAAGCTAACTTCAGCGCTAAAGACCCCTAACCAAGAGAACTGGCTAGTGGCCGCCAGGGCTGAACTTAAACAGCTATTACAGTTAGGGGCACTGCGGTTTATTAAGGCTTTAAGCCTAAATAAATGCGCTATTAGCAATAGATAGGTACTAAAACGCAAGCTAAATGCCCTAAGGCAGATCGCTAAGTTTAAGGCCAGGTTAGTAGTCAAAGGCTTTAAACAAACCCCTAGCACTAACTTTTCAGAGACCTTTACCGCTACAACTATACCCCCAACCTAGCGTTTACTACTGGCCTTAACCACTATTAACGACTAAGAGGCAGAGTTAGTAGATTTTATAAGGGCTTTTCTTAACAGAGACCTCCCTAAAACAATCTACAGCAGGCTACCGGAAGGCCTTACAGCGCTATTAGCTAACCTAAAACTACTACAGCTAGCCACTAAAAACAGCTATAAGCTTGGAACTCAGCAGGTCCTACTACTACTAAAGGCCTTATACAGCCTAAAGCAAGCCCCGAGACAGTGGCAAGAAAAGCTCACTAAACTGCTAGATAGTCTAAGGTTTAGGCCCTTATTTTAGTAACTCTTTAGTATATTATAATAGGCTTATAGGGCACTTTATAATAGGCTTAGTTGACGACTGCTTAATTTTAGGACCTAGTAAAGCCTATATTAAGCAACTAAAGTAGGAGATTAACAGCGTATACCTTATAAAGGACCGAGGCCCTGCCTAATAGTTCCTAGGTGCCAAAATACAGCGGGATAGAGCCAACCGCAGGCTCTATTTTAGCCAGCCATAGTACATTAAGCAAACGCTAATTAAACTAAATTTAGAGAACATTAAGTCCACTAAAGTACCGCTACAGCCTGGTGTTACAAAGGCTAAAGACGCTGGAACTCCCCTGAGTCCAGTAGACAAGCACTATTATTTAGTGGTTGTAGGCACCGCTAACTACCTAATATAGATAACTAGACCTAACATAGCCTTTAGCTATCAGTGGCTAGCCACCCATATGCAAGCCCCCTGTAAACTACACCTCTCTGCCGCTATAAGACTATTTAAGTACCTAAAAGGCACCGCTGACCTCGCTATTTGCTACTCTACTATAAGGGATCAACAGCCCCTATACAACACACTAAATAACTCTCTAAGTTGCCTACCTATAGTATATAGCAATAGCAACTTTGCTAGGTGCCCCAAGACCGCTAAGTCTACCTAGGGCTATACCACTATAGTGGCCAATACTGCTATAAGTTGGAAGGCTAAAAGGGCCACTACAGTAGCACTCTCTACCCTGGAAGCTAAATATATAGCACTAACTAAAGCTGTCAAAGAGGCTCAGTGGCTACAAAGTCTTTATACTGAAATTCAGCAGCCTATTCCAGGGGCTATAGCACTATATAGCAATAATACCGGTGCTATAGCAACTACTAAAAACCCTAAACACCACCAGCGTACAAAGCATACCCTAGTAAAGTTCATATATGCTAAGGAAGCCCAACGCGCTAAAGATGTTGACATACGCTATATCTCCACTAAAGATATAGCTGCTGACGGCCTAACTAAGCCCCTAAAGTCCACTAAACAGCTAAAGTTTCAGCGGATGCTAGGGCTTATTAGGCAGCACCCTTATTAAGAAGGCGTGTTAAAATCAGCTGGCAATAGTCGGATGCTACCCTATAGCACACGCTAGCCACACGGCTATAGTGGCCACTTCAGCCACTATAGCCTCACTAACTAGCCACCCAACCCATTTAGCTATAGGGTCTATTCTAGGCTCACCTACAGCGGCCATGTGGTGTGTGTGGAGCCCTAGCGGAGTGAGTACAGGGCTCTATAGCGCTAAGCAAGGCCTGTCAGGGTCATCAGTAGTGCCAAAGGTCGGCACCACCGGTAGGGTTAGTCAGTAATTTCGGTGATTGCGTTAGTAGATAACCCAGTGGAGTTAGTAGGTCTTATAAAGCCTATAGGAGGTCTCCCGGAAGGTGTGTGTGGGCCCTAGGCAGCCCCTGTAGGGTTCGGTCATACCAAACCGACCCACTAACCTAAGCACTAAACAATCCACTATTTCAGGTGGCTGTAGATCCCACCAACTAGGGCCTAGCCAGGTCAATCTCTTCTATATTTAGCTAGTAACTACAGTATAGACTTAGTACTATTAGCACTAAATCTACTGTCCCTCTAGCTATATAGCCACTAGAATTTCCCTTTGTTTAGCTACCTAATAATCAAGCAACTCAATCCCTTGACTGCCACTGCTACCCCTTGCCCTATAGCGACCTACCCGCTATAGTCTTTGCTTCCAGTACTGTTAAGATCCGTTACCTTCCGCTGTAGCTAGTCTGTGCCCCCTATAAGACCTTCTATAGCCCCGCTACCGTATGCCCTACAGTGCACTACCTTTTTTACAATAGTAATATATAAAAGAATAAGATAAAAGTAAAGAAATAAGGGGAAAAAGGGAAATTTTATTTACTTAGCCTTTTACTAAAGATTATTTACTATATTAACTATTCTGTAGGTCTTTTATTTTAGCAGTAAAAGGTATAGTTTTTTATATATTAGGCAACTAATATATATATGTAGGCTCTTATTATAATAACAAATTTAACTATTTTAATAAAAAGGTACTTTAGATAGTTATATATATGTTTTGCAATTATATAAATAGTAAAAACTAAATAGGTAAACTAAAGCGTGGTATATTTAGGATAAATACTATATTTAGGTTATTTATATATTTAAATATAAGAAAAAAAATAAAAAAAATAAAGATATAAGTAATATATTTAAAGTATTAAGT
>NPFG01000778.1:0-12787 GCA_002288965.1 Xylaria sp. MSU_SB201401
ACTAAAGTAAAAGATATATTAAATAATATTAAATATATAAATAAAATTTAAAAATAAAAGCTAAATATAATAAAATAATTAATTTAAATTAATATAAATTAAAAAATCTAGAGTTATATATTTTATATTATAATTTAAATAAATAAAATAAAGTAATAAATTAATATATCTTTTACTTTAATTAGACACTTTTAGACCTTTATATATATGTTTAAAAACAATATAATAATAATGCATATAATTAATTTAAACTATATAAAATCTAATTTGCTAAATAGTTTTATACCGTTTTGATAAGTTTGCGTATTATAGCCGGGTTTGCTGTAAGCCTTATAGCGCTAGGCGCGCGTCTCCTTCCTCTTTATATAACAACTATTCCGACAATTTCTATGATTTTCCTGCCCAACTATGTCCCTAAAAGCTTATAAATCTCTCGCGTTATATAATAAGGGACCCCTCATCTTATAATCGAGTTCTCTTTATATAGCGACGCTAGCTAAGCTAATAATTTGCCTTATAAAAGGTTATAACACCCCCCTTAATAATACGAGACCTAGTTATACTACGTATAATCTGGTATATACCTTTAATAATAGATGCCAAAAAGCTATTCTAGCATTATACGACCTTTGATTTAATATATTAGAAGGCTTTAGTTAGGTTGGTTGGGTTGGTTAAAGTCGCAGATTGCTAGCAGGCAGGTAAGGTTAGAGATAAAAGCTTAACTTAAAAGGTAACCGGTCGATAATCTAGCTAGTTAATAATATATTCTAGGTTATACAGCCTTATATAAGAGATCTATAGGCTTCTAGGGACGTAGTTGGGTAGGAAAATCATAAATATCGTCGGAGTAGTCGTTATATAAGGAGGAAGGAGACGCGCGCCCAGCGCTATAGTGCTTGCGGCAAACCCGGCTATAATACGCAAACTTATCAAAACGGTATAAAACTATCTAGCGAATTAGATTTTATATGGTTTGAATTAATTATACACATTATTATTAGATTGTTTCTAAACGCGTATACAAAGGTCTAGAAAGTGTTTAATTAGAGTAGGAGATGCGTTATTCTATTTAATTTTTAAATATAATAGCTAAATATCTACCTTTATATATATTTTATTAAGTTATATCTTTTTGTGTTGTTCTGTGAGGGCCTTCGGCAGTAGGCGTGTTAATTTGATAATTTTCAAAATTGTACAGTTTCTTTTAACCTCCCACTGTAGTTGGCGAGTCCTTGTAAACAAGCCGGATATCGTCCGGATGGAAATCGCCGCCTTGTGCATTCCTAAGTTCCGTCATCTTGTTCGACGGGTCGAAATTGGAACAGACTCTCTTCGGATTGCTGTAACTGATGTGTAATCTGTTGTAGCTGCCTAGGTGCCAAGGTACAAACAATCATCGAGGTAGCTTATCATGATTACGTAAGTTGACCAAAAGAGGACCTAGGTCACACCGTCGGAGGTGCCCCAGCTTAACGAAGTTACGACCTTGTAACAATATAAATAAAATAATTAAATATGGTTTCTAAAACCTTCTATTAATGGGAGAATCACAATATCTAATCAAATAGAGGAGATATTTTTTTACGGCGGTGTACTTGGCGCTGAAGTCGGTTTATAACAGAGAACACACGTAAATTGTAAGGCGAAGAAGTCAAGGACCGATTCAAGATCAAGGACTTCAACTCATAGCTATATATCATTCGTGAGTGCTTCTAACTCACCAAACATGTGAATATGCCCTAGTTTAGGAAGCGGCGTCGCCTCATTTCCATCAGGCCTGACAAGATCGGGGATAACTACCTAATTGGCTAGTGACATCCAAACCTCTCACGTTTATACTTCATTCTGCCGGCTCTGCAAGCGTAACGGCTGCTTCGAGGACCCTTCAACCGACTTTATGACCTCGCTGCAGTTTTTGTTGCTGTATCATGGCTTGAACTCTCTCCAGAAGTAGGTCGATAATCCTCTGGGGACAACCATTTTCCTTTGCGTCATTGATCCCACAGTCTGCTTGCCAATGCATAGGCACCTGGGCCCCAGAGTCCAGCAGCATTTCCACAATCTTGGTCATAGACTCGTCGTTAGGTTGAGGAAGATGTCTCGTAAAGCTGCTATAAGTGTATTTCCCAACACCCACTTGTAGAGGTGTATAGGGTGCAGGATCGCGGTCAGGGGCCGCGCCATGGGATAGGAGACAGCGCACCAGGTCGACATCCCCGTGTTTGCAGGCATAGGCAAGAGGGCTGTGGTTTTGACTGTCTATTTTATTCACCTGGGCACCGCAGTTGATCATCAGTTTGGCAAAGTCAGTGCGTGTACGTCTCCCATATAGGAGCTTATATTCCGGCACATTGCACGCCGTTGATAATGAGCCATCGACGTCGATCTCGCTCGCGTTATCCTTATCCCCCGAAGCCGAGAATTTTTTAATAGGTGCGTTAAAAACGAGCACGTTGGCAGCCTGCACGAGGAGGTTGCTTGCAGCATAGTCCATGGGGCTGCGGCCCAAGCTATCCCTGCCCGTAGCAGAGGCTCCCTTGGATAGAAAAAATCCCACAAAGTCTTCAATTATATCTCCATCTTCGCAATAAATATCGCAGAGGGAGGTCAGCGCTGTTTCCGCACTCCGTGGGTACCTCTGTGGCTCGGATGGATCAAGAGGTGCCCCGAATTCAATAAGCAAAGAAAACAAGTCCTTATAGCTATCACGAAGGTCCCTGACGCTCCAATCGCCGTTAGCGCCAACAATGCGCTGGATATCATTGGCCCTGTTGACAGCAGCCAACAACGCGCGGACAGCGGTTGCTAGTGGTGGCAATGTGTCGTAGCGCCATGGTTTTGAAAGGATTGGTGAATGACTCAAGTAAAGGCGAGTGAAATCTAGCATTGCGGGTGTTGGTGGGCTTTTTAAAAGCACTGCTAGGTAAAATTGGTGCATTTCCCGGAGATCGGATGGATTTGTTTGAGATAGTAATAGCTGAATCTTCTCCTTGTCGAGGACGTCCAGTGACTTCCTTCTATTAGTCCAGTCGTTTTCAAGCTCGGCCCTGATGAAATAACCGATTGGGCCCATCGTCGCACCCATAGCTTCCCCAGAGCGCCGGGAGCCAGCGCCGAGGAGAATGCGCACGACACTTGTTGGTATATCTCTGTTCGCGACGGCCAGAGTTAACGGTAGAGCAGATCGCCATTGAATACGTATGTTGGAATCTGCGTTGACATCGGCGCCATTTGTGATTAAAACACGGACGATGTCTTCGGTGAGCTTCTTCGGTTGCTTTCGCTGCGCGGCGCGGGTAACACTGACACGGGAATTGGCGGCCCATTGGAGAGGCCGGAAAGATTCGAGGGAGGTTGGTGGGCGCGGCAACGAAATTGGAAGCACAGCTAGCAGATTTTCAGTACCTGGCCTGACAGCTGCAAAGTTGGGGTGCGCGCCTCTTCGCAATAGAACTTTTACGGCTTCGAGCTGGCGGCAGGCAACGGCGGTCGTCAATGGAGTACAGGCACGGTCACGTTGGCACAATATGTCCCGACCGCTGCTAGTCTTACGTCGAGTATAAGAACTAAAGACACAATCCACAGGTGTGCCTCTATCGAGCATCGCCTCAATAAGGCTGACGTCGCCGGTAACACAAGCAAATCGCAGGGCACATGGATCCGGACTCTTGAGATCATCCTCGTATAAGAGGTCCTGGATCAGATTATGCATGCCTCTGCAAGTCACCATCAAATGGCACTTGTCGGACAGGGCCAAATTCCTGACAATCTCCAGCACAAGCTCTGGGGGCACGTCGCCGAGGCCCACTGCTGTGGCCTGATTGCTGGTAGGAGTCATGATGGAGATATGTCGCAAAGGCAACTAGAAGAACTCTGAGAGCCAAACAGGCATGGCAAGGGAATGATTTAGCAGCAAATATAGAGGTCTATATGGGAGAATCTCCAAATTTGAAACAAGAATGTTCCGCGATGAGGAATCAGAGAATATGTTTGAAGAGCAAAAAAATAGGTCAGATATGAGTAACAACTTTGTTACTTGCACAGGCGCACTCGCACATATTCAATCAAGTTGTTGTAATGAATGGGAGGTAGGGCCGCAAGTACCTACTTAGCGAAACTGGGTATTTATCAACCTAACGGAGTCAGAATGTCTATTCAGCTGACTCGGAGGATCACGAGATATCTATGGCCAATAAATATAGTGTCCATTTGTAATTAGAAAACCTCAACTGAAGGAAGAGCCATTCTAGCACTTCATTCCCAAGTGCCAATAGCGCGGTGCGAGGTTTGCATCATTCCCGTAAAGTATCTTAGGTCGCTGAATGGGTATATGTGAATGAACGTTCAGCACTACCAATGCGCATTGGCGACGTCTCCCGGTGACCTGCCATTGTCCTGTGCCACCTCTTCAAACAAATCGAGCTTGAGATGGATGGCAACGTACATTATAGGGGCTAATGAAATCACACACAGCCAATGGTATCATTACTAAGGCTATTAGATCCAAATTTCATTTACATTGTTTGTATCGAGCCGCCATTTAGGCACAAGTTACCGTATGATGGACCTAATTACACAATGGCAGGTAATTCCACCTGTATTAACACCTGAGTACGCTTCCATTACATTTACCTCCCCATTTTCTCATCTAATTCTCTTTAGGTTTACATCTTCACAAACCTAACTTTGTGTGATAATTATCATACCGCACTAAGCCGGAGTCTACATACGAGAAGTTAGCTTCGTTCCAACCACGATGTCTTCCAGCCACAGCACTCCAGCCGCCCCAAACGAGGCACCGAAGTGCGCTATTCTTTCGAATTTCACGCCATGTATTGATAATTTGGCTGCATATATCAAGACCACATTGCCCATATTCAAAAAGGCCCAGGTCAACGCCATGTGCCGTATGGTCATGTTCAAACGTGGGGGATGAGCTAAGATGGTCCGAGCATGACCTACAGGGCAGTCCGAGTGACACACCACTGCCACATGAGGATACAGTTACAAGCGCCTGTCCCAAAACTGAGAAGAGGCTCTACAGGAAATGCATGCGAGTATGGCATGTGTTTCCCACACAGGTTGTCTGTCCTAGCATAGGGTTAGTCCCAGCCTACGGAAGATACGAAGGCAATCCAGGGCCAAAAATCATTGACATGAAATGGCCCCAAAGAGACGATGACTATTTCTATCCGAAGCATCACGGTGACCCTTTCTTAAAGGCTTTTTGTAGTTGCCAAGAAGAGAACGAGAGAGAATCGATCCCGGATCTGTTTGAACTAGTCAAGAAAAAACTCAAGCAACGAAACAAGTGGCCATCAAAAGAGTTCAACATTTTTCAGTGGATAATCAAAGTTGCTTGGTGGCCTAGGGACGGTTCCCACAATCGACAGCTCAAGACCCCGGTGCACTTGGAACACCCATGGGGTTTTTGGACAATCAGTCTCGACCACCTCAGAATACTGATATCGGCGTTAGACATGACTGTCTGGGACGGCGCCCCTCGATGAGTGGGAACACAAATCAGCATCGGCAATTAAACGCCAACGCCACCGACGTGAGAGGGCCCCGAGGCCATCTTCAAGCAGACCAACCAATGTTAGTAGAAGCAAAAGTCGACCCATTATGATGACGTCCGACGACCCCGGCGGAGATGACACGTCTGAATATAAGCACGAATCAGAATAATTAAGTATGCAGTAGCAAGGAATTGAGCTGCCACTAATCAGAATGGGTTTGAGCTTTATATAAATCTTTGCATGAGTAGACAATCCAGATATCTAGTATTCAAATACACACCATGAATAACAGGCCCGGGTTACAAACTGATTATACCCTCATTATATCATGATCATATGCTAGTTGTGCCTTTGTTATAGGTACCGGACTAACATTAAAACCCTTGTAGTAGGTATATTGCTAAGCAATACTACATCTTACTTTAAACTGTCCAGAACAGCGCGGCATTATCATGATATTTATTCTTAGACATATTACCAACTGCGAAACGCCTATCCACCGGGATGATCGGCGAATTTGGCTTTTAAGCATTTAACACTACGGTTTTATCAACCCTTACTACTGCTCTGGGCAATATGGATACCCGGACAATTCCCGTTCAATGGGGTTACATCCTTCAAGCTAGGTCTTGGCTCCAAATGCATGATAATTATTTCACACTGGCAATGCCAGAGTGTAAGACGTTTATGATGGGTTGGAAGGATAGTATAGCATTAACTGTGTTTACTTTGTCGTCAATTGCGACGCTATGAATCGTGGCCCAGTCAAAACAGTCTGACTCGGGAAACTTTGCAGCTGGTCACTCAAAGCAGGCGAGGTGTGCGAACAAAGTGCTTGTGGGACAGATCCAACTTGACTGCTACTACCTAAGTAATAGCGAGACCCGGATTTGTACGTGACGCTGCGTAAAGCTCCCCATCCGAATGCAGAAATTGGTCATCGCGGACAGCGAAGTATGTACCTATGGGTGGTGTAGTTTGAGTGCTACATGTGTGTGCTGTAGCAACGGTTCTATCACAACATCTTCGATATGGTCGAGCGTGTGCTTGTGGTGCCGGAATGCCGGACGTGGCCGCTATTACCGATGGTGCATTCCATCGGTAAGGCAAGGCAAGGCAGGCAGGTAGGTCCACGGGTATTGGCGTAGTGCATCGCAACGAAGCTAAAGTATGCGCCTTCTGAGAAGAAGCTACGATGTCCTCATCACCTGGACGATACCTAGGTAGCACCGGCCGTTCGTACTTCAAGAATTATCGATGAGATGGGCGCCTGCCGAGCAATTGGGTAGCGACGTATGCCTCACAGCACATGTACCCAGTGCTGTCTGCCTCAGTACATCATCTACACACATCGTGGATGCGTATCGACCTCATTTCGCTAGTTACTTACCTTGAAGACGCAATGATATATGCAGGCACACGATGCACTTGGTAAACGACTGATCTCGCACACGACCTTCCGGCTCCCTCGGCACTTTTAGCCACGGTTTCGATACGCCACCGCGTGCCGTGATGAGACATAAATTGTACTTAGTCATCTTAACGTGACCTTTGAACTCAGCATCGTGGATTTGCGAAAGAACACTTAGCGGAGTCCTCACCGCTCTAGACACGTCTGTCCAAATGTTAGTGAGCTTATGGCATCGTAAGTAGGTATGTGAAAAGACTATACTACCTATCAACTTCAATCTTAAGTCAATTCCCACCTACTACCTAGAAAGGAGTGAGATACGGATAGCCCTCACCTAGATCTAGGTCTCATCCTAGACAAGCGAAGTGGTAATTAGAGATAACAGATCGCCCATGTCCTAGTCGTCGAATAAGCGCGAAGGAGTGTCCGCGAATTGTCAATTTGTCCTCACTCCACCACTTACGATCGTATAAGACGAGATGCTCGGATCCGCCATGCCCTTGTTACTATAAAAACATGAGAAAATCAATATCGCCTAAAAGTCTCGGCGTCGGTCGAATTCGGCCCCACAGCTGCGCGGCTGCACTTGACCCGGCACTGCAGACTGCCTCTTCTAGAAACCCAGGCGCTCTGTAATGGGCCTTAGCGCTGCAACAACTACCCATGTCCCATGTCCCATGTCTGCCGGCTTGGTAAGACGGATTAATGTCATGGATCTTCCACCGATGCGATCGTTGGCATGCATCCGTCGTTAGGACCATCTTTTCCCCTTCTTTCTCCTCTTACACACCACTGTCGCAAGTGCTAATACCTCGTCGCTCTTCGGCCACTGCCTACCAACCCCGACGCGTAGCCGGGACAGCATGCGGGCGGTCTGGGCGAGACGCCATCTCCCCAGTCTTGTACCACTTCAAGGTCAAGGTCAGTCGCGATGGCATCACTTCACCTCGATTCCTAAGCCGAGTAACCGTCGCCACACCGCAACAGAGCTGCCGCCATCCGTCAAATCTTCGGCGCCAAGCAGCTATGTGACGATACACCATAAGGTCCTAGTAGCAGCGACAGAGAGGTCCTCGGGCGGGTCGCGTACGTGTAAGCCGAAATACTCCAGCCACTCGGCAGTTGAACCGACGCGCTGTGGTGTTTTTGATGTTCTAGATACTTTTCCGCGACGCCACACGCGTAGGTTTCAACGACCGGCCAAGTCCCGCCAAGAGCCGCACGCTGTCAATCGAAACGGGAGCGCAAAGTCGAAGGCCTACCGACCCCACCGAAGATTTCTGAGGTATCTCGAACCCGAAACTTTGTGTAGAAGCCTTATCTCAAAAATGGGGGCGCACCGTCGCAATGCGCATCACCGGCCCCATTGGCGACGTCTCCGGGTGGGACGTGGCACTGATTGACACAAGGACACAGGCAACCGCCCGACTAGCACCCGCCACCCTGTCTGTTATTTCCTAGGACAAGGCGCCGTCGGAGTTATACTACATGATCCTCAGGGATTATTGATGCCCAAGTTTCTACAAGGTCGGTAGTGTAGATACCCCTGAATTATATGGGAACGACAATTTTAAACTTCTAGCAAAACCTCTTGAGGCTCATATCGACCCTTGCAATGCCAAGCTGATAACAAATGTCTTGGTATGTCTTGGGGTTGTGGCTCATTTTTGACGTATCCGCTAAATTCTTCCTTGGCATCTTGGCGCCGTATCACCTTGACGGTCCGTTTCGACGACCTCCGAAGTCATCTTGCTTTAGTCATCGCTCAACCGTAACTTTGAGAGTAAATTTTTCCTGATGCGCATTACCTAACTTTGCTAACGGATGTCGTGTAAGCTCGAACATGGAAACGGAACGAACAAGCGATCCCAATGCGCCCAATCTACAATTACCAAACAGGCGTTGCCCGAGCCAGAAGTCGGCGCAAATAAAAATTACACAGACACCCCCGGCTAGCGCTAAAGTCGCCGTCGACGGCTTTTATTCTAATCACTGTTACTCGACCAATACTGCTTCGATTAAGAGATAAATATACGAGCATATAGAGTAGAGGCAGCTGATTAATGTTGTGGTAGTAGTTTTGGTAACAGAAGTGTGCAATTAGTGGTGTGAAATTTCTATTTGCACCGACTTCCGCCCGAGCCACCCATGACACACTATATTCGCTTGAACCATGAACTTTCGGCAGTCGTCAACATCCTGACGATCACCGGAGCCTGGGACAAGGCAGTGCGGAACCCATCTATTCTCAGGCAAAACATAACCTATTGGACCCATTTCGGTCCACTTGACTAACACTTCTACGAGGTGATTTGCAAATTCAATATCAAGCTCCCCTTGCCAAGATCACGTCTCACACTTCATGTTTGCATTATCTTGTTTCCACAGCGCGAGTGATGCGTGTTATTCTTAGACTCCCGATGCTGAAACTATCAGTTTTACAGTAAGAGACCGATAAGTTTGCATCAGCACATATGCATGGGAAAACTCTGGAGAGGACGAAATGTGCGCAGCCTTATCTTGGATGCGTGTTGCCCTTGCGGATCATCCGGCGTTACAGTCTTGTCTATTGAAAACAGACATATATGGTCCATTTATTTAGTAGCACAGATGGTATCACAAAGCCATTTGATTCCCTGTACACTAGTTACGCAAGCACTTGTCCTAAGCCACCTGCACGCTCTTGAAGATCTACAACACAGTGAACATTTGTCAAGATCGTACAGTTTATACGATCCCGCTGTTAAGGTCCTACTACAAGCCTTTGTATCTAGGACGTCCTTCTCGATATAACTACCGAGCAGGGCTCTTCACTCGGCCTTTTAATGCTCCATGATTTTCCGCAAGCCTCCAACTACTATTACTCTTAATCTATTCATACACTCTCTTGTCCCTCTTTAGCTCGATTTTGAAGCTTTACTACATCATTCCAGAATTCTAGCATTGATCATGAGGGAGAGACCACAGTTACACACGAGGGATTCGTCCAAGTCTACACACACTCTAGCAAATTCAATGACCAGTCCATTCAGCGCTGTCGAGGCGTCACCACGCGGGCTACTTCTCCATGCTATCAATAACCAGCGGGCAGACGGGAGACTCGACAGTGCACTCGAAGATGTCCCGACTGCAGTAAACTCCAGGCGCCCAAGTTTTGATCTTGACGTGGAGAAGAAAGGTGGCCACGATGGTATCGATATCTATGACCCAAACCGACCAAGATTACGGTTTCGTCAGCGTATACATCATTTCACTTGGGCTTGGTTTACTTGGCCTATGAGCACCGGCGGCTTATCTCTTTGTAAGTACACCTATTCGCATCATCATGAACATTGCTGCAGGAGTGGTATCGCTTGGCTTCCACTTGACTACGATACCAATCGGGCAAACACGGAATCAATATCTGACTGTGTATCCCTACAGTGATTTTTGCTCAACCTTATCAGTTTCCTGGTCTGCGACAAATCGGATTTGCTGTTTACGTCACGAACCTCGTCATATTTCTAACTCTCGTCGCCTGCATGATCACCCGGTTTTGTTTACATCGCGGTGATCTACGCAACTCGGTTACTCATCCCCGTGAAGGTCTTTTCCTTCCCACATTCTTTTTAGCTCTCGCTACAATTATTACGAGCACTGAACGCTATATCGTGCCTGAGAATGACGCACCTCTGCGATGGCTCATCCTTGGCGCATTCTGGGGCTACCTGCTCATAACTCTCGCCCTGGCTGTTGGACAATATAGTCATTTGTTCGCAAAGCACAGATATGCTCTACTGACGATGATGCCGACTTGGATTCTACCTATCTTCCCCATCATGCTTTCCGGAACTATTGCTTCCGTAATTGCCGAGTCGCAGCCGGATATCTCGGCGGTCCCCATCATCGTCGCAGGGTTGGGTGCTCAGGGTCTAGGCATTTCTGTGTCTATCATGATGTATTCGCATATGATCGGAAGGCTCATGCAAGTCGGTAAGTCTTCGTAGCTCCAAGGCCATTACTCTGTTGAGATCACCCCACTAATTTTCTTCATAGATCTGCCTAACAGAGAACACCGTCCCGGTCTCTTCATGAACGTTGGCCCCCCAGCTTTCACAGCTCTTGCCTTCATCGGCATGGCGAACGGGCTGCCGGACTCCCTCGACCGTATGCAAGGCGGCACCCTCGACGTCGGTGTGATCCGCACATTCGCCCTGATATCTGCCATCTTCCTCTGGGGTCTCTCGTTATGGTGGTTCTGCATTGCCGCTGTGGCTGTAATCAGGTCGCCCCCCAAATACTTCCATCTCGGCTGGTGGGCCATGGTCTTCCCCAACACAGGTTTTATCCTAGCCACTATCTCCATCGCCAAGGAGTTCGGTAACCCACATGTGCTGAGATTCACCTCAGCCATGTCGATACTGCTCGTCCTCATGTATTTCTTTGTGCTCGGTTCCCATATCAGGGCTGTCGTGAAGCAGGACATCATGTATCCTGGGCGTGACGAAGACGTTGAAGACCATTGATCTGGTATATCTACGTTATACCTAGGTAGCATAGAAGTGGTGGTGGATGTTTGTGCCAACGACGATGGGTCTGCATAATGTGGCCCTCTTTCGGTAGTTATCTCTTTGATTCCTCTTTCCTGTTTCCCTTTTTACGCATTTAACTTGGCATCCCCAACAGGGCTGCGCCCACTTTTTTTTTTTTTTTTTTTGATTTATTTTTTTTCCTTTCAACTGTCGAGCGGGCGAGCGCGGGAGCGAGCGGATCAATAGATCACAATCGATAGACTTGGGCTTGCATGGAATTACATGGGATTGGATTGGGCGGCTGCTAAGGTCGGTCGGTCTACGTCGGACATACACAAAAGTTTCTAGATACCTGGGTAGTTATGGTTCTTATAATTCACTGGAAAATTCATAAAATATACATAAAAATTTAGCTGGTCTACTCTTATGTTATGTAGTTGGCTCGTGAAGTCTGTAGTGTAGGTCTTCATCGCTTGTTTTGGATATGTCCGTATTGCCGTATATTATAAATGCAACACTAATATCAGGGTCAACATATCTTTCAAGACGGGTACGGAGTATCCTATATCTTCACATGCGCAGGGAACGCACACGGCACATATACACTTCGATCGCTAGAATTCTTAATAAACAGAACCTTGAAAATCTTTGTTTCCGTGCAAGATTCTGGATTCTACCTATCTCTCATGTGACAAGTGCTGATTTAACTTCTCCTTTCTGCTTTAAGGAAGTCCTAAAATCCACTTCATTATCAACATCATAAAGAGGCCCATGACATTGCCCACGCCTCGTGCTAACACAGAAAACCTCCGTACCATCGTTTCAATGAGGTACCGACCTGAGTAAGTACCTACCTAGGTAGGTGCCTAAGGCCCTAGGTAGGTAGGAAGGTAGGTACCAAGGTATAAGAGAGGATTGACAAGGCAACCGCGCCTACCTGCATACAAACAAACCAAGCCTTTAAGACTTACCTCACCCTCAATTAATTCCTTTATCTCTTCTGCATTACCATTTGCCGTTATTATCACACTTATACTCCTTCTCACTCTTCTCCTGTAATTAAGCAGCTTGACACAGGAAAAGGTAGGGGACCTACTAGGTTATAGGTCTACCAGCTAATCAGGTCTATAACCCCCCTTAGCACCTTGTGTCACAGCTATTAATACTTTATCTTAATAATTTATTAGACCTTTTTTATTTTTAATATTAATATATCTCTTATTTAACTAGGCTACTTAATTAAATAAGCGATTTTTAAACTTTATATAAAATTAATATATAAAATTTTTATTAACTTTATTAATTTATAATTATAAATATATAATATATCTTTATATAATTAA
>NPFG01000779.1:0-12783 GCA_002288965.1 Xylaria sp. MSU_SB201401
TAATAAAGTAGTTAAAAAGTATCTTATTATTATTTTTTAAAAAGGTTTTGTTGCAATTTTTTAAAGGTTTAGTATAAAATAACCTTATATAGTTAAGCCTTTATATAGACTTTATACTCTCGTGTTAATATTCTTTTAATTTTTATACCCCTTATATTATAAACTAGGGCTTTTAAGGCTTTAAGTCTTAGGTGCTTTACTTTTATATACTATATTTTTTTATTATTTTTTTTAATTTTTATAAGCTTTACTAATAGTTATTTTAGTATGGTTTTTTAAAAGGCTGCAACTATTTTTACAGTATTTAAAAGTACTTTATAGCTTATAAAGATTATATTTATAAGGGTTCTGCTTATATAATAATTAATTAGTTTATATTTTAAAAATATTAAGTTTATTTTACAAGTTAGATTTGCTAGTAATATACTTTTTTTAAGGTTTTTATATTATAGTAAATAGTTTAAGCTATAATACTAAATCCTTATTTCTTTTAACCGGGCTTTTAATATAATATTTATATAAAATCCTTTTATAAAAGCTATATTTTTAAGTGTTATAGATTTTATATTAGGCTTATTTACGCTTACTAATATATTTTATATAATTTTCTAGCTTTTACTTTATATTAAAAAGCTTATAGTATTAGTATTTATATATTCTCTACTTTTTAATAGTATATATAAGCCTTAGCTTAAAGAGATTTATATTAGTAATTAAGTATAAGGCTTTATAATTATTAATAATAATACTTATATAAAGTAGGTAAACTTTAAAGCTAATAGTTATATAGGCTTTTAATATAATAGTAATCTAGTTAATTATATGTAAAAAGGTAGTGCATTATAGGGCATACGGTAGCGGGGCTACAGAAGGTCTTATAGGGGGGGCACAGACTAGCTACAGCGGAAGGTAACGAATCTCAATAGTATTAGAAGCAAAAACTATAGCGGGTAGGTCGCTATAAGGCAAGGGGTAGCAGTGGTAGTTAAAAGATTAAGTTGCTTAATTATTAGGTAGTTAAATAAAGGGAAATTTTAGTGGCTATATAGCTAGAGGGATAGTAGATTTAGTACTAATAGTACTAAGTCTATACTATAGTTACTAGCTAAATATAGAAGAGATTAACCTGGCTAGGCCCTAGTTGGTGAGATCTATAGCCACCTAAAATAGTAGACTGTTTAGTGCTTAGGTTAGTAGGTCAGTTCGGTATAACCGAACCCTACAGGGGCTGCCTAGGGCCTATACACACCTTTTGGGAGACCTCCCATAGGCTTTATAAAACCCACTAACTCTACTAGGTTATCTACTAACGCAATCACCGAAATTACTAACTAACCCTACCGGTAGTGCCGACCTTTAGCACCACTAATAACCCTAACAAGCCTTGCTTAGCGCTATAAAGCCTTGTACTTACTCTGCTAGGGCTCCACACACACTACATAGCCACTATAGATAAGCCTAGAATAAACCTTACAGCTAAATAGGTTAGATAGCTAGTTAGTAAGGCTATAGTGGCTAAAGTGGCCACTATAGCCATATAGCTAGCATATGCTACAGGGCAGCACCCGACTATTACCAGCTAATTTCAACACGCCTTCTTAATAAAGATACTACTTAATAAGCCCTAGTATCTGCTAAAACTTTAGCTATTTAGTAGACTTTAGGGGCTTAGTTAGGCTGTTAGCAGCTATATCTTTAATAGAGATATAATATATATTAATATCTTTAGCGTATTAGGCTTCTTTAGTATATATAAACTTTACTAGGGTATGCTTTGTATACTAGTAGTGTTTAAGGTTTTTAGTAGTTATTATAGCACTAATATTATTGCTATATAGTGCTATAACCTTTAGAATAGGCTACTGAATTTTAGTATAAAGACCTTATAGCTACTAAGCCTTTTTAACAGCTTTAGTTAGTGCTATATATTTAGCTTCTAAAGTAAAGAGTGCTACTGTGCTAGCTTTTTTAGCTTTTTAACTTATAGCAGTATTAGCTACTATAGTAGTATAGCCCTAGGTAGACTTAGTAGTCTTAGGATACTTAGTAAAATTGCTATTGCTATATACTATAGACGGGTAACTTAAAGAGTTATTTAGTATGTTGTATAGGGGCTATTAATCTTTTATAATAGAGTAGTAAATAGCAAGGTTAGCGGTGCCTTTTAGGTATTTAAATAGTTTTATAGCGGTAGAGAGGTGTAGTTTATAGGGGGTTTATATATGGGTAGCTAGCTACTAATAATTAAAAGCTATGTTAGGTTTAGTTATCTATATTAGGTAGTTAGCAGTGCCTATAACTATTAAATAGTAGTGTTTGTTTGCTAGACTTAGAGGAGTTCTAGCGTTTTTAGTCTTTATAATACTAGGCTATAGTAGTATTTTAATAGACTTAATGTCTTTTAAATTTAGCTTAATTAGTGCTTGCTTAATATACTATAGCTAGCTAAGATAGAGCCTGCGGTTGGCTTTATCCTACTATATTTTGGCATTTAGGAACTACTAGGCAGGGCCTTAGTCCTTTATAAGGTATATGCTATTGATTTTTTGCTTTAATTATTTAATATAAGCCTTACTAGGTCCTAAAATTAGGTAGTTGTTAATATAAGCTACTATAAAGTGCCCTATAAGCCTATTATAATATATTAAAGAGTTACTAACTAAGGGCTTAAACCTTAGACTATTTAGCAGTTTAGTGAGCTTTTTTTACTACTATTTTAGGGCTTACTTTAAGCTATATAGGACTTTTAGTAGTAGTAAGACCTACTAAGTTCTAGGCTTATAGCCGTTTTTAGTAGCTAGCTATAGTAGTTTTAGGTTAGCTAATAGTGCTATAAAGCCTTTTAGTAGCCTGTTATAGATTGTTTTAAGGAGGTTTCTGTTAAAAAAAACCTTTATAAAATCTATTAACTCTGCCTTCTAGTTGTTAATAGTAGTTAAAGCTAGTAGTAAACGCCAGGTTGGGGATATAGTTATAGTGGCAAAGGTCTTTAAAAAGTTAGTACCAGGGGCTTGTTTAAAGCTTTTAACTACTAACCTGGCTTTAAACTTAGCAATTTGCCTTAAGGCATCTAGTTTGCGTTTTAATACCTATCTATTACTAATAATGCGTTTATTTAGGCCTAAAACTTTAATAAACTGCAGTGCCTTTAACTATAATAGCTGTTTAAGTTTAGCCTTGGTAGCTATTAGCTAATTCTCTTAGTCAGGGGTCTTTAGCGCTAAAGTTAGCTTTCTAAGCTTTTTTAAAGCTACTATAATAGTATAGATAATACCTTGTACTACTATATTTATAGCAGTTAAGTTAATATTTATAAGGTTAAGTAGGGGCTTAATCCCTTTATCTACTATACTATATTTTTCTCTTTTAATAAGTGCTATAAGAGGCAGTTCTACTATTATAAAGGGTCTAGCGATTTATTTAGTAGGCTAAATAGCAGTCTAATTAGTAGTTTGATTAGCGCTTATCCCTTATAGACTTTTTAAAATAGTGGTTAAGTCGCTTTCTATAGTGGCTTTTATAGGGGGATTACTAACGTTTGCACTAAGGGTAGTACTAGGGGGCATATAGCACTAAAATGGGTCGTTAGCGGTTGACTCCTTATTATTTAAATCCTCTAGGCAGTCTAAAACGCCTTCTAAGCTGCTATAATCTTTAGCAGTCTTAGGGGATAATTAGGGGGTAAGTTAGTAATACTAGCAGTAGTAGGGTTGCTAAAGATAGGTAGCTAAAGGGCTAGAATAGCTAATTTTAAAAGCTTTATAGTGGCCGTCTACTAGATAATATGCTTTTTAGATATATAAACTAAGTAGGTCTTAGTACTTAAGGTTACTATAATACGTCTTAGTTCAGCCCTTTCTATTAACTTATAAGCCTTAACCCTTTATTTATATAGTATAGTAACCAGACACCTAAAGCTTATAACCTTATAATATTTTAGCAAAAGTATATAAAGTGCTATAGCAGGTTTTAACTTATCCTATAGTAGCTAATAAGGGGTTAAGTCCCTATTAATAACTGCTATATAGTTTACTAAGTCTACTATAAGTGCTATAGCGTAACACTAAAGATATAGCAATAGGCTAGAGGCCTATAGGGTAGTTTATAAGCGGTTAAAGATTACCCTAATAAAGCGTTTTGCTAAGCCATTCTATTTATATATATAAGGGCTAAAAGTATTAAAACTAATACTTTTAGCACCTAACTAGTCCCTTATAAAACTATTGTCGACTTTAGTACTAGAATTAAAGTAAAAGTGCGCTAGATAACAATTATAATAGTTATTAAACCCCTTAAAATACCTCTTTATAGCAGAGTATATAGTAGGTGCTGACTTGTCCTTTAGTAGGTGAACCTATTTATAGCGAGTCTTCTAGTCTACTAGGATTAGTAAGTAGGGCGTTTAAGAGTGCAATAAGGGCTTAATAGTCACTAAATCACCTACTATAACCGCTAAAGCAACTGCTAGGTTAGCCACCAAAAGGGTAACTATTTGTCTAACAGCTTTACTTATAGTGCATTTAGCGCAAAAAAAGTCTTAGTTACTAATTAAGTCAAACTTAGGAAGTCTGGTAGTAATTTTGGCAGTCTTTTTTAGAAGGGGTAGGCTTATATAGCTTAGCCAATAGTGCCATTAGTATTGCTGATTTTAAAAGCCTAAAAGGTTTAGCTTTAAAAAAGGTATCCAAAAATAGCCTACCTAGATAAAGGCTATTAAGCTAAGCCTTACTATTTATAACCTTAAAGTCTACTAATTTATCCCCTATAGTAATAACTGTCTTACTATTAGAACTAAAAAAGGGGGTATAAGTCCTTTATAGCGCTTAAAGCAATAGTCTAGACCTTTTAATAATATAGCTATTAGCACTCTAGTTAAAGGTTTAAGGCATCTCTTTTAAAGAGAGATAGAACCCTAACTGCTAGAAGTTTAGCATAGCTAGGGCTTTATCTTTACTATTAAATAGCATAAGTCTCCTAAAAGACCTCCCGGAGAGGTAATATAATACCTCTAAAATAATATTTATACTAAATTCTAGGATAAATAGCACCTTCTTTAGGGTAAAGGTGCTATATTTCTAACTAAAATAGTAAACTTTTAGCTTAATAGTACTTAAACCATAAGGTGTTAAAGAGCTTTTAGTAGTAATTATAAGGGCTATAGTCCCTATAAAAGTATTATAGCTACTAAACTAGCTAAGATTATTGTAAATATAGTAGGTGCTACTAGTATTATATAGCTAAAAGGCCTAAGCCGCTGGTTTAGCCGCTATATTATTAACTAATTATAATAAATTAAGGAGCAGTTTAGCAGGCTAAGTAGTAATTATATTAGCGGTCTACTAGGGTGGATTGTACTAGACTTAGAAGGTAGACTAGGTGCTAGTGTTGCTGCTATTGGTAGGTGTTTTAATAGTGTTATTAGGTAGTTTATAGCTACCTCGTCCCCTATAGCTACTATGCCGCCCTTTAGAGTTACCCCTAGAGGGTGTTAAAGGCTAGTTTACAGCGTGATTAGCGCCCTAGGTAGGGGGCTTGTCAGACTGTTGGGTAGGCTTTCAGTAGTTCTATTTATCTTATAAGGCGTTTACTATAAAGGTTTCCACTAAAAATATAGCAGGTATAGCGCTAAGATTAGTACTATAAAATACTTTAAAGATTTTAAGAGTCTAGCGTATTTAGTTGGTTTAAGACGTATAGTCCTTTTTAAAGGCCTTAAGATAGTTGTTATAATAGTTGATAGGCTCGATTTTAGCACCCTTTTTAACTAATTTGGCTATTATAGCGTTAAATTTAGCGTTAAAGGTGCTAAAATTAGTGCTTATAATATACTTTAGGCTATAAAAGACCTAGATTAAGCGGTCCTTTTTAAGCTTATCGTTAGGCTTATATAGGATAGTTAGCGTTTAAAAGGCTGCTATAGGGTTATTATAGTGGCTAATATTACCCTGTAGGATTAGCCCACAGCTGTCTTATAGCAGGAGTAGTACTATAGCCTGGTTAGGGTTATTATAAGCTTTAAGTATAAAAGGGTCTTTAGTAAAGGTAGGTAGGCTAATAGCCTTAAACAAGATGTTTAAGCCTTGTAACTAGAGGTTATAGTTACTTTGCCTCTATAACTGCTAGTTAGCAGCGAAGGTGTTAATCTTTTTAGCTATTTTACACCTAACTTGCCCTTGAAGGATAGTTAGGTTAGTGAGGGAAGCTATCAGTTTAGTAGATTATTTAGCAAACTAGCTAGCGCTAGCTATAGCTGGTGTAGTAGGCGTAGTAGTAAAAGGGGTAGCCGAGAGTTAAGTGCTAAAGGTGGCAACAGCGTTTGTTAGGTTGGTTATAGCGGTCTATAGGTCTTAAGTGGTGTACTAAAGACCCTAAAGGCTGCTATTAACGTTAGTAAACTAATTGTTGAAGTGTTAAAATTGCTCGCTATAGTTGCCGACAAGTATATTAGCGGTCTCGATTAGGGCTTTAATAGTCTCTTTAGTAAGGTTATTAGGGTCTAAGTTGGGGCGTTCTATAGTAGGCAAAAGAAAGCGTTAGCAGTATGCTTAGCTAATAAGACAGGGGGTAAAAGAGGGCTAAATTAGGGGTTTAACGCTTTAATTAGTGCTAGAAGATGAGTGCTAAGAAGGCTACGAAATGCCTGGCGTCGGAGGTAGGTAGGGGGGTAAAGGCCACTAGTTTTGCTAAAAAATAGCGCTAGAGAGACACCGGTAGTGAGAATACCGGGCTCATAACCTGTAAAAAGGTAGTGTACTGTAGGGCATATAGTAGCGGGGCTATAGAAGGTCTTATAAGGGGGGCATAGACTAGCTATAGCAGAAGGTAACGGATTTTAATAGTACTAGAAGTAAAAACTATAGCAGGTAGGTTGCTATAGGGCAAGGGGTAGTAGTAGTAGTCAAAGGATTAAGTTACTTAATTATTAGGTAGCTAAATAAAAGGAAATTCTAATAGCTATATAGCTAAAGGGATAGTAGATTTAGTGCTAATAGTACTAAGTCTATACTATAGTTATTAGCTAAATATAAAAGAGATTAACCTGACTAGGCCTTAGTTAGTAGGATTTATAGCTACCTAAAATAGTGGACTATTTAGTGCTTAGGTTAGTGGGTCGGTTTGGTATAACCAAACCCTATAGGGGCTGCCCAGGGCTTATATACACCTTCCGGGAGACCTCCTATAGGCTTTATAAAACCTACTAACTCTACTAGGTTATCTACTAATGCAATCACTGAAATTACTAACTAACCCTACCGGTGGTGCCGACCCTTAGCACCACTAATGACCCTGACAGGCCTTGCTTAGCGCTATAAAGCCCTGTACTCACTCTGCTAGGGCTCCATACACACTATATGGCCGCTGTAGGTGAGCCTAGAATAAACCTTATAGCTAAATGGGTTGGGTGGCTAGTTAGTAAGGCTGTAGTAGCTAAAGTGGCCACTATAGCCGTGTGGCTAGCGTATACTACAGGGCAGCACCCGACTATTGCCAGCTGATTTTAATATTATAATACAATTAATTATAAAAAAAGCTAGGTTTTTTTTTAAAAACTTGCTAAATAATCTTTTATTTTTAAAATTTGGCTTTAGTTTTAAAATACTTTAGCTTTACTTAGTAATTTAGTTTTAGAGCTTTTTTTAATTAGTATATCCTTATTTAACCTTAATATTTTTAATTTACTTATTATTTAATTCTTTAATTAAAAAGGTTATAAAGTTTATTACTGCCTTTTATAGTTTTATATACTTTTCTAGCTTTTAGCAGTATGTTTTTTAGCGCATAAGAAAGTAAGGGCAGTAAAAACCTAGCTTCTATAATCTCTAGCTGCTGTTTTTTAAGTTCTTATACTTATTTTCTAGTAGTATAAGGTTATTAGCTTTTTTTATAATTATTATTAAAAATTTTAGCTTTTTTTTACTTTTTTTAGGCGCGCTCCTAGTTTATAATTATATAAAACACGCGTTTAAATTATTTTAAGGTTACTAGATCCCTATTTAGCTGCTTATTAAAAGTATATTACATAATTTACTAATATACTTAGTTAGAGGCTATATATATTTAAAAAGCTTTTAAAAAGTTTTTTATTGCAACTACTTTATTAACCTTTTAAACCTTTAAGCTCTTAATATATAAGTATACTTTATTCTATTTAGTATATTACTTTTTAGGCTTAATACCTTTATACTAAGCCTTTTAAAGCACTTTTTAGTATTTAAATAAAGTATTAGTTTTTAAGATCAAGTTTATTAGAGAAATATATTCCTTAATAGCTTTTATAAGCGCTATAAGTTGATTTTTTTTTATAACTAGTTTAAATTAAGCCGTAATTATAATTGTTAGGTTTACTATTTTAATAATCTATATAAGGAAAGCTATATAGTAGTTAGACTTAGAGGCTTATATACTTATATTTGTAGTATATATGTGGATTATATTTTTTAGGTATTATATAATCTGTTTTTCTATAGGTTTTGCTATTTTAAGTTTTTTTTTAAGAAAAGCCTTTACTTATACTTTAATAGGCTTTAAAGGCGCTTAGTTTAGTGCTTATAGGTTTTTTAAAACGCTTAGGTTTGCTAGATTTTAAAGCCTTTATATATTTACTTTAAATTTTAGTTATATAAGCTATTATACCTAATTTTATTGTAAAGTAAGCTAGGTTTTAGCAAAGATAGTATTATTTACTTTATTAAAAGTTATTATAATTAAGTAGAATAGTATTAGGTTAATCTTTAAGTATTTTTGGGATTTAGATAATAAAAGTAGAAAAGAAGTAAAAGCTTTTAATACTAGTTAAAGTGATCTTTAATATTTATATATACTTAGTTAAATAAACTAGGCTTATAACTTTTGCAGTGCGGTAGGCTTACGGCTTATCCGCCTATATAAAAGATTATATATTAATAGTATTAAAAGCTCTATTTTTTATATTAAGTATAAGGGAACTTACAAAGCTAGTTTCCGTATATATAATAATTACCGGACTTAGGTTAGCCTGCTCCGGCGGATCCACCTGAGTGCGACAACTTAACTCTAGTTGCCTGACAGGCACACGATATTAGGAATTATTGCCTTAGAAACTGAGGGAGGAGCTGAAATGTCCGAATCAAGAAGACACCAAAGGATAGGGTTTGGTGTTCGAGATGGAATAGGACCATACCGCTTTCTCTCTGTTTCGAATGGCCTGCATCTACAGGGTTTGCTCTATTCGCTGAGATCTTATCTTTAGACGTGTTTTTCTTTTCGATTATACAGGCCAGGGGAAAGCAGAGAGGCTATATCAAGTGAGCTCTCTCTATGTGATTTAGACAAGATCAATCTACCTCCACTCAAAGGCGCGTAATATAGAGATATCCCCCCCGACACTACTTAATCAGCTAAAAATAGCGCTTGACGTACACCTGCTATAAGAAAAAAAAAAGAGAACCCTTTCACAAAGTCCTGAATTTTCCAGGGGATCGCTTCAGTGGTTTACAGTAGATGCACACAGATAGTAATAGTAAGTGACATACTGATCCCTAGTGCCTAAAGCCCTTTAAAACTTTCTTACATAAATAGTTTGGCTACAAAATAGTACAAAGGGTAGGACAATACGGTACATAGGTGTCAGATATAGTACTCTAAATATATAGTAGGTTCAATCTGTGTTGTTGTAGGTATTATTGTGGGTGCGTCCAGCGCCATGGCCCCAGTGGAGGTCCACTAAATACACTATCTCTGACAGGTGGTGACAGCTAGCAGTGAATGTCAGCCTCAGCCACCGTCATTTCTAACACAAAGGCTGTCCCGGCCAATGTGCCTTATTTCGCCAACACCTCTCCCAGTCTGAATGTTTCAGCTTCGTTCCTCAAGGCTCTTTTGGGCAAACCGCAAGCGGTTTGCGTCTCCTGTTCCTTGTTCAGTAGATATCTTCGTACGAACTATGAGCGGTCTTCCACGTTATGATAAGTCAGTATTTTTGACTGCAATCCACTGCCAAGAAGTCACCTGGCACTTTCTGCACAGTCGCGAGGATGCCCGCTATATTTGCTAGTCAATTGCCCCGTATCTTCCGTGTGCGCGCTATTATCAAGACACCGCTCGTCTCATATCGAATGGCTTGCTTCTCGCAGGCCAGGCCATGTTCTCGGGTTACTCAGGACAAGCCAAAGGGGGCGGATAAACGGCCGGATCACCCCACCGCCTTGACATCGTCAGAGATCAAACAGATCAAAGAACTTCTTCAGAAGGAATACCAGATTTGGGAAATCGCGTTACGCATTCAACGAGACCAGTCCATGGTAATCGCAACAGTTGAAGCAGACGAGAGGCTAGCTGGGCAGGTCAAGGCGGTAAAAACCGGTCGATGGTCCGAGCTAGAAGACGAGTGCCTCCTCAAGCTCATTGCAAACCGCAGACGACTGGACAAAGAGTCTATTGCACGCCAACTGGGCCGGCGAGTCAACTCGGTGGCGGCGCGACTGAGGAAGATTGCTGCAAAGAGGGCGGCAGATCTACCTTCTACCTTGGACGAGGATTTAGACAACGATCTCTGTGAAGACAAGCAAGCCATTCTTACAGAGCGATTGTATCAAGTCATAGAGAGATTGCTAAACGAGGATATCACCCCTCAGTGGCGATGCATCTTGACCGCAAAGTCGGTAGAAGACTGGGTGGCCAGGCTACTCCCATTGATCCCGAAACGAGTCAAACATGTCTTAGCCGCACCCAAACCACCGACAGCCTCAGACTTAAGGGGACTGGGATGGCAAGCCACAAACTCTATGGGTGTCTACGCTTGGATTCTTAAGCCTAAGTTTATCAATCCTCTGAGGCCTGAAAGTTTTATCTACGTTGGTTCGGCTACCAAGTATGGTTGGGGTCTGTCCGGGAGGAAAGTTCAACATCAACGAGGAAAGGACGGAGCTAACTTTCTGCTGCAATCTCGGATCAAAAGTGCCGGGCTGGGCAAGAAAGGGATATTCACCACGCTTTTAGCAGTGGAGGCGACGTCTCGTAAAAGCAAGGACGTGGTCGAGACGAGATATCTCGTCACTTTTGCCGAGGCAATATTTACTGTCTGGCTTGGAGCGCTTTCCGAAGGCAACCCTGGCAATTACAGTCGGCGGTTGTGTCTACGATCCATCTGTCCTTGGGAGCTAGATCAGATCAGCTACATGGGGACCTGCTCGCACAATCCCTTGACAAAGGACGTCATATTGCCATCCGCTTATGTACAGCAGAATCTCGAAGCAGGAGCGTTTGTGCACGACTGACAGATATGTAAAATATGTGTAACAACGGCTGCTCTAAGGTCTGTTACTAGAATCGAGCCCTACCCCTTGGCAGTGAGATCAGTACTAAGGTCAGCCTCGGACGTGGCCCTGGTGGTCGCCTTCTAGCTAGATCGAGTATATAATTAGCTTATTCCATCGAATTCGTAGCTGTTCTCTTCCTTCCAGTTCTAAACTAGCCTCTCGATCAAGTAGAGCGAATCAAACCACATGACATACACCGAGCAAGAACTCGCCGTCCTGCGCGACCTAAACACACGCCGTATATGCTACCTTCCTCCAGCGCCCTGATACCCATAGTGATCACCCAACAGATAGAGACCGTCGCGAGGAGATGTTGGATGAAGTACGATGGCACCTGCAGGCCGAGCGAGACATAGTTCAGCGTAGACGGGTAAATGGCATGATACGATCGCTGAAGAGTCGGATTCAGGCGGTGTTTCTGTTTGCAGGGAATCTCATGGGACGTGAAGGTTAAATCAGATTTGTAGGCAGTTACTCAGAGTGACAAGACACGCCTCGCTCGGGCATCGGCCTAGTTACAGATGTCATCTAGTCCGCTTTCCTCTGTTCCAGTGGATTTCCACGGGTTGCGATGGCGAACACGGCCCCCCTCAAGCCTTGTTGGCACCGCGTCCCCTTAGCCTGGCATCCTACACAGCCGCGCTCCTTCGGACTGCACCCGCGCCGGCGAGCTAAGGCTGGTGTGGCAATGGGGGAGCCTCTGCTTAGGTCCTGCGTCATTGGCGCCTGCCTTGTTCAACCGTCACGAACCGTGACTAACTGCAGGCCAGACCCTTGTCCAGACGACGACCGCTTCCACTGACTCTTCCGTCTGTGTTCGCCTCCCGTCTGAGTACTACGTGCGTCCACACAGAAGTTGGGAGCGTAACTGAAGTATCCCGACTGTTCCAGGCGACCTTCACTCATCAGCCCAAGTAATCCTGCCATCTGAGTGTTCGTAGAAGTAGCGCCCGCTTTCAGCATCCTACTCCCAATGATCCTTTCCTTTGCTCTTTAGTTTAGATAACATATAAGAGGATCCCTCCGATAATAAGGCCTTTCGTTTCTAAAAAAAAAAATACTACCGCTACTATAGTTACTACCCGGCGAAATCGACTTTGAAAACAAAGACCGGAAGCTTAAGGTTTTATTATATTTAGATAAACGTTTTAGTTTAAATAAAGTCGGAGGCGTAAATTTATAAAGTTATTAAATTACTTTATAACCAGCTTTCTTTTTATTTTTATTTATATATATTTATTATACCAGGCGGCTTTCTATTTAATATAAATAGAAAAGCTCTTTTAATAATAGCTGAAAAGGTATTAGTTTCGTTTTTGTTTTTATCTTTAAATATATTTATTATATTAGACAACTCCCCAGACGAAGTCCGAAAACCAGAAGGCCGCGGACCTCGGTATTCACTAATACGGTAAAGCCAAAGTGCCCAGCTTCTCTCGTTGTGACACTTCGGCGTCGCAGCATCACAGCGATCATGTCTGCAACC
>NPFG01000780.1:0-12779 GCA_002288965.1 Xylaria sp. MSU_SB201401
AAAAATAAAAATAAATATATATAATTAGAATATTAATTTCTTTATATATTATATAAGTTATTTATATTAAACTAAGCCTAATACAGCTTAGTAGCTATTTTTAGCTATTTTATTTAATTAGTAATTAGGGTTTTAAAAAAGGTGGGGTGTTTTCGGAGAATTTAAGTGGTCGTGAGGGGGGGTGGTCGTGACCCCGGGGTTTTGCTTATCTCCACGTTGCACGGTAGACGCTAGATAGTATAATATACGGGATAGATGAGGGTGCTTTTAATTTTCGTGTTGCGTCTGGCCAGCATCTCGGTAATTTTTTACGAACAATCTTGAGTGTTCTACTCAAGAATACTTAGGTAATTAATCGACCTTGAGTGGTTGGTAGGCAAGACCGCATGATTGGTTTTCAACGTCCCTACCTTGCTTTTCTGAAGCTTACCGTTTGTCTAGAAGGTTAAATCACACATAAGCCAGTTGATAGCACTAGACTACCACGCGCGCTGAACTTATTTACGGCGTGTCGCACGCGCGATTTGGTCTGTGCCTCAGGTGTACGCCTAGTGAATAACACAAGTTCCGAGCCATATTTCGGCCCGCATCATTCCTACACTATTTAAGGGCCGGGCTACAGGAAAAGCGATATCATGACAATCGTTGTTTCGCGAGGGTCTTCAAGCCTTCTTTTGGAGGCTACACTGTAGCCATACGCAGTTAGAGCTCTCCGTTGCCTGTCAGCTGTAAGGCCGCCTTCGAGCCTTGTGCCCCATGACACCCTCGATGCAGGGTCCACCCCTCACACCGCTTAATTTATGCACTGCATTTTTAGTCCCAACGGGTTGGAATGAAATCATGCGGGTGAGTTTATAATGTTGCAACCTCGGGGCTAAGTAAGATCTTTACTATATCTTCCGAATCTTGTTTCGTTAATTCTCCGAAGATGATATATTTATTTACAATTCGTACGCCATCGGATTAGCCATTCTATTCCAGGCCATTTCTATTGCCGTAGAGGGGTTTGGGCGACATTTGTCAGAATCTAGCATTTATTCCCCAAGCTACGATCCTCTTAAAACCGTAGGTCAGTACGAAGTATGTGAAACCAAGCATACTGATTGGGATATTCGCCCAAGAACTTGGGGATATAATTTTGCCAATCGTTCCTCCAATTACCACAGCATTCTGCCGTCACCGCGTATTCCCACCAAATAGGATACCACCCTGAAGCTGCCCAGTCTATAATCGCGACTTCGCCTTCAGGTCCGACTATGATGTTCTTGCGATTAAGATCACTGTGCGTGGATACCGACTTCCCGTTTCCCTTGAGAACTAAGGGTAAGTTGCGAGAGTAATAATCTTCCCTCTGGTCGTAGAAATCGCCAATCTCAGGTTCATGAGAATTATCGGCGTAACCTCTGAAACAATTAACGATGCCACAGATGAACTCATCCGCTGTTTTGAATGGCCCGTGTCGACTGGGATCCGGTTCCCTTGTCCGGAAGAGCTCGGAGTCCAGTTTTGCCATCTCCAGGCCGCCGAAATAATCAGGTGGAGGTATGGCACGAATGACTTTGAGCGCATCGCGTAGGACACTGACGACGTGCAGCCGTCTCGCTTCGTCCATGGTCTTCCAAGCCCGATCGATTTGACGGCCGTGAAAATACTCCATGACGATATACGTGATGATGGATCCATTTGGCCGACGCTTTTGATAAACTACATAGACGAGGGGCACGAGGTTCTGTGGATGCTGTCGGGCAAAAATCATGTTTCGCGCTTCAGATGGATGAACTTCCAGACCATACTTGGCAATGAAGTGCTTCTTTACACGCGCAATGGGTCTTGTATCCCTAGTCAGTGAATCTAGAACCGGGGAATTCTCAATTTCATCTACTGATGGTAAGTAAGTCTTCGGGAAGCTCTCCTACAGGGACGCTGAAGAGAATTGTGGCTTGCGCTAATGCCGACGGCGGTGGTGGTGGCTGCTGAAGGCTCGGGGAAATAGCTTCCATCGTCAATTTCAATTTGTCCTCTGAAGAAGTAAATACTGGTTGATGGACCTTTCTGTGTATACAATTGGATGAGAGCCTAGGGAAGGGACCAAGAAGGGTGAGTAGCTAGAAGGATTCTGAACGGCCTTAGATTTCAGGAAGACTCAGGTTTTTGTGCAACGAGAGTAATCTTATCGCACTCTCAAATAAGCGATCCCTTACACCATGCTATACTCAGTAACAAACACGGTGGTAGCCCCGTGCAGCCTGTGACCTAGCTACCGATATTACTTACAGGAACAAGGTTAAAAGAATAAATAAAAACTCGGCAGCAAGATTTTGCACGAAGATGTTAGGTTATGTTTGTCATGCTTACAACAGAGGGCCCAAATTGCCTATCAGAAGTGGTGCAGTACAATAGGTTGGTGGCAGGTCCTTGTTCTCGATACTACCTTTCATCTCACCGCGCAACACACCCTTTTAGGTAGCCAACAATCACTTGTTGTCTGTTGTCTTTGAGGACAACAATATCTTTGTTCTGCAAGATTTCATATAATCCCGTTGCAGTCTCAATAACCTTGCTACTGCCCTCAAACAGTAATTGTGTCTTTTTAGTGTACATATAGCGTCTCAAATGAACACTTTCTCTTCATTCTCGAAGAATCACTCGTCTACAACTTGTAATTAGCAAGGTACGGCTTCATTCAAACTAGACCAGTTACAAGTCAAGACCAGTAAGATTATTCTTCACCTACAATCGCATCAAAAATGACGAGTTATCGAGAAATCAAGAGTCATTTTGACTCCGAAATCGTTCCTTCTTGTTCAAGGTTCTGTCGGACCGCATCTATGTTGGATGACACTTCGGCTTATAATCTGTTGACGGATCTTCGAGCTTCGGTTGAGCGCGATGCTCTAATTCCACTTGAGTCTCTGATAGAGAGCATATCTGAAGCTTCCAGGGAAGTCTTAGGTTTCAGACGCTCTATTGATGATCTTATCACGTATCTTACGGATAAGTTGTCATCCTTTGAAGTGATCAATCATCCAGACGATGGCAGTGTTGAGATTCGAAAGTTGACATCGGAAAGGACCGAGGATCCTGAGGGTAGTGCGAATCCAGCTGAACTCCAGAGAGCCAAGGCTACCTGGGGCTGGCTTAGCCTGCCACCCGGAGGTTGGCCAAGCTCTTGATTGCTCTGAAATTGGCACTCCAACGCTCCAAAGCACATTTCCACGCAAATCTATTGTATAGAAAAGAAAGATAAAAAACAAATGATAAATCTAGAAATTATTTAAGACAGATATGCAACGAGTATTAATTTAGCGACAGTAAATTTCCTTGCTACAATGCCAAGTTCCTCCCTCAGACATCATGTGTTCTTACATACTTCAAGTACTTAATCCATTATAACGAGATAATCTAACACGTACGACCATAGCCACTGGAGAACTCGGGGTCCCGTCCGCTCCCCCATAGATAAGCTAGTGAGCGCCGAATTAGTAGTTGGGTCGGTGACGACCAGCGAATCCTCGGTGTTGTACGTTCTGTTTTTCCTTTTTCCTTTTACTGAACATATATCTATAGTTCTTTTCTTTCGATTGATTTCTTTAGGAACTCACCTATTCTCCGTCTGGGGTTCTGTGGTCGGGAGTTTGGTAGTGTTGCCCGGTTGTTTTACATCAGGTGCGCTTAACAGAGTTTGGATCACCGAGAAGTAGGTATGCATAATTGAAGTGAATGGGGCCGGATACACAAATTCAACTAGTTGCACCATAACTGAAATATTCAATAACGCCAGCATGCCTACCATGATTGCATAATGATTGTTGGTGGTCATCACGTGCTCGACCTCTGTCGCGTTCCTAGCTTGAGGGAACACAAAGTTATGGCCTAAGGCATTAAGTTTTTCAATGGGTTTCGTGCAACAACGTAAGTCGCACAATAATCCCATTCAAGTAATGGCGCTTGGGCCATTCAGTGTAACCAGTTCATTCCTGGGCCGCCACACGAAGGATACAACAACCAATCCTTTAGCCCCATTTCCCCCAGTAGCCGCTATGTTTGCTCAACTGATGACATTGGGTGGAAGCTCATTATCAGCAGACGGTTGGAAAGTGTCATGACTCAACGGCTAGAATTCCGGCGGTTAGCAATACGCTGTTGAGGTGCCAGTGAATGGCAATCATAACGGTTAGACGCATGGTGAGTGGGAAACCAAATAGTCACGGCAACCTCACATGCCGCATAATGGAAACGCCATTTCGATGAAACAGGCCGCAGCCATTGATGTCGTTGTACATATGTAATTTTCCAGCCTAATGAAAATACCGAATGGCTCGCTACCGCGACTTGGTGGTGCCGTCAACAGTACCGATGCCGCGGTACACATAATTATATAACTGTATGCTGTTCCCTTACTCATCATACTTTCATTTCCGCTACCGGATCGATCCATCTTGCAGTGGCATCGCACACTCTACCTACCTCTAACAGCTTCTTCCTAGTAAGGCGTCTCGATCTCCCAACATACAATCTACATGTCACTAACGCACCGACGAAGGACCTACTTGGTAATCAAATCAAACGAGGGATTTCATCATCACCATCACTAAGCCGATCCAATCACCTTTGGGTCTACCAAAACCAATCAAGATGTGCTTCTTCCAACCTTTCATACCAACCGCCATGGTGCACCCTACACCCGTCGTGGTCGTAGCTCCAAACCTACCGCCACCACCACCTCCTCCGCAAACTACGGTCTTCTACCAGTCTATGGTACCTGTGGTACCCGTGATCCCAGTGATCCCGGTGGTTCATGCGATGCCTGTAATGCCGTTTGTATCGAGCTACGTGGTGTACAGGCCATTGTAATAATCACCCACACCTCATACGCCTCTGGGAACGCGCTGGCTAATGCAACAAGCTAGCAAGCTACAAGAAATACAAATCCCCGGACCGAGAGTCGTCGAAATTGTGGAAGCCGAAGACAAAGCGACCCAGACTGATCCGTCTGAAAAAAAGGATGATGCTCCTGGCGAGAGTTGAGCACTGCTAGGATGCTGGAATGCTACTCGGAGGCTGTTTAATGTTGATTCTACCAGACTTATGGCTTATTTTTGGAATTGCTTGAGACTATCTGATGCTGAGTTGGGCGTGATGTTGTTTTTTATGGGATAGGTGTTGGCGCAAACATGCAGTTGGGCTCAGCGGGCGTTGGTTATGATTTGTTTTTCACGTTGGCGACGAATATGCGTGGGCCTATTGCGAAGAATTATCCCGAGCTGGGCAGGGAGGTTAAGGGACGGCGATGCCATTCTCATATGCTTGTCTAGATACTTGTCCTAACAAGGTCACCTTTTTGATTTCCCAACTACTCTAAACAATGCATCGCTGACTCTTTCTTGAATGAACTCCTGACCATTATTCTCCATGTGCTTGCGAACATCTTCGTAAAGATGGAATCAAATCACAGCGACTCAGACACTTTTGCAGATATTATCCATAGCCAAGATGGAGATGCAGAAAGCCACGCCGCCAAGCCGATTCCAATGGTTATGTCCCTGGTGCTATTCCCAAGGAAACCCATGTCCCAGCGGAGACATTCCCCAAAACAGACTCACGTAGTGCAACCATTTCCTCTCGTGATGCCCCAATCCCCGCATGCCCCGCAGGCACACCTGCAAATTTAATCACGACCCATAAGAACTGCTATGCGGTTCTGTGCGGTGCAGTTAGGATATTGCGCGAGAGCTAGTCTAAGCGGCCAGGTTCGCTGCTCGGGTATTCGAAGACTGTTCTAGATCGGGGATGGAGGTGTGATTCATGATGCAAGCACGCAATTGAAGTCGTCATTTCATGGCCCCTGTGTGCGTTGGTTCGGGACAATGGGGGCCGAAGAAGGACAATTTTATGTTGGAGTTGATGTGACATGCTGGTGATCGATCTGTAGATTTGGTTAGACAGTTTACCCGGCGCGTAATGGCGAGAGCGTATAAATAGGTCCGGGGCGCCGTATTCTATATTGCCCATCGGCTCACGAGTGGATGGATGCTTAGACTAACCGCCCGGTCACGGTCCTCGGAAGTGCAAGATGCATCTCAATAGCTTGGTTTATTCGGCGCTCTATCTGCCTTATGTCGCCGGTCGCGCCTTGTCAATACGAGACAATAACAATTCCTCGGATGCCGTTGAGCTGAAATGGCTTGAAGACAAACCAGCTCTCGCCCTCGGTACTACGTTCGGCTTGCCTTGGCCCAAAGGCAAGCATCTAAGCAATCAAACCTCGTTCACCGCTTCGAGTGATGACGGCGAGGACGTGAGTCTGCAGTCGTGGATAACATCATATTGGGCCGACGGATCTATCAAATGGACGGGCCATGCAGTAGGAGGCTCGGATACTGTACCTGGCGGGTATACGATCAAGGCTGCCAAGGGTGCTCCAAGGCTGCTTAGGCGCCGATCTGTCAATGTGGTCAACACCGACGATGAGATCATTGTCGACACAGGAAAACTTAAGGCTACGTTCCCGAAGTCCGGAAATGTGCTCGTGAGCTCTTTGAGCACGTCCAGCGGGAAGATCGTGGGCCAGAATGGCAAGCTAGTTCTTCAATCTCAATCAGGAGCCCCAGACGCTGAGGACAGCTCGGCTAGAGCCAGCATCAATTATTACAAGCTTGAATCGCAGATCAACACGACGACCGTTGATGCTAATTCCTCAGTGCGAACGTTGATTACAGTCCGCGGCGACCATCGCATCGTTAGTGATGAGTCTACAGCGACACACGATCCTTGGATCCCATTCACTGTGCGATTCTACTTATACACGGACTCAGACACGATCAGGATAGTGCATACACTTGTTTTCGATGGAGAAGCGGACAAGGATTTCATCACCGGAATCGGGCTTCGTTTCGATGTCCCGCTAGTGGGCGAGGAGTTTTACGATCGCCATGTCAGGATCGCGGGCGTGGATGGTGGCTTCCTGAGTGAAGCTGTGCAAGGAATTACAGGGCTGCGCCGAGATCCCAATCAAGCCGTTCGCGCCGCGCAATTCGAAGGCAAGAAGACGCCCGACGTCTCTACTTGGGCTACGACAGTTAGCGGGAGGCTGCAATGGATTCCGACTTGGAATGACTATAGTTTAACACAGCTATCTCCTGACGGATTCACACTGAAGAAGAGAACGAAGGCTGGTCAAAGCTGGGTGAAGATCCCAGGTGGAACGCGAGCTGGCGGTCTGGCTTACCTAGGAGGTGCGACAATTGGTGGCTTGGCTATTGGTCATCGCGACTTCTGGAAGCAGTACCCGACGAGCATCGATATATCGAACGCTGCTACTGATCTGGGTCAAATCACATTATGGTTATACAGTCCCGCAGGCGAACCGATGGACTTGCGCCCCTTCCACGATGGTTTAGGCGAGGACACATACGCCAAACAGCTGGATGCGCTGGAGATTACTTATGAGGATTATGAAGGAGGATACAATACACCGCACGGTATCGGAAAGACGAGCGAGATTTTCATTCGGCCGTTTGATGCTACACCATCCTCGGATGAGCTCGCAGCACTGACTGAATTCGTCAATGAGCCACCTGTGCTAATTTCCGACCCAGCGTATGTGAAGCAGACAGAGGCAATAGGAACATACTGGGACGTGCCGAACAATACAACAACGACAGAAGCCGCGCAGACGATCGAGGCGCACTTGGACTTCTTGAACAAGTTCTACCAGGGACAGGTCGAACAGCGGAATGGTACGGCTTCTGGGACTACGGAGACTTCATGCACACGTATGATACGGACCGTCACGTCTGGCGCTACGACGTCGGCGGATATGCTTGGGATAACTCGGAGCTTTCGCCCAACCTGTTCTTCTGGAACTACTTCCTGCGGACCGGTCGTGCCGACGTATACCGCTTTGCCGAGGCACATGCGCGACATACAAGCGAAGTAGACGTCTACCATCTGGGGCCGTACAACGGTTTCGGCACACGTCACGGCGTACAGCACTGGGGCGACAGCGCCAAGCAAATTAGAGTATCGACACCTCTCTACAGGCAAGTCTTCTACTACGTGACCGGTGGCGACGAGCGCATCGGCGAACTGCTGCACGACCTCATGGACGCAGATAAGACATTCCTAACAGTTGACCCGCGCCGCAAAGTCCGCGACGACAACGTCACGTATGTCCCGGATCCGGCGGCCATCGATCTCGACCTCGGTATCGACTTCTCCGGACTCGCGTCGGTCTGGCTTATAGAATGGGAGCGCCGCGGTTCGCGCTGGGAGGAAGCCAAGTCGAAGCTGAACGCCACGATGCAAGGCATTGCAGCGCTGAAGAACGGGTTCGTGACGGGCCTGGGATCTTATAATATCTACACGGGGGAGATTAAGCCGCCGGCGACAGACCCCGATAATAACGGCCACGTCGAAGTATCGCACTTATCCGCGAGTTTCGGACTCCCGGAAATCGTCGCGCAGATCACGCAATACCTAGGAGATGATCTACCGGCTGCATTCGACCGGGCCTGGCTCGACTACTGCTACTACTACGGTGCAGGCGCGGCCGAACAAAAGGCCCGGTACGGATCATCTTTTGGGTCCCTGAGTCTCAAGCAGGGACACTCGCGACTCACGGCGTACCTGGCCAAGAGAACCGGGAACGCGACGTTGGCTGCGAGGGCGTGGAATGAGTTCTTGAATACAGACGGCTTTTCACCGACGGCGGCATGGGCCAGTGTGTCGTTGAACGGCAGCCAGGTCTTGACTCCTGTCGACGAGGCCGCGTGGATATCCACCAATGATGTCGCGTTGTATGGGCTCGCCGCGATTGAAGACCTTGCGCAAGTAGGCAGTGCGCTTTGAGTTTGGCTAAGTTCGTACCTAGGTAGTAATGGAAAAAGTGGTTAAAGATTTGCTCCTTGTAATAGAAGAGATTCGCCAATGTGCATAGTACCTGCTGCTCTCGACCTTGAGAGTTGGAGAATAGTGGCCAGGGTGATGTCTAGGGCTGGCGCTCATTCAAGAGTGGCCGTTGCCAAGGCTCCTGGGGGTTGGTCATTGATGGTCGCGCTCCTTGTCTGCCATGAAGTGTAGGAGTAGGGATGAAGGTGCTTTGTTAAGAATATTATAAATTTAGCTCTATATATTGTAATAAGATTTTCAATTGTCACATTACAAAGCCGAGAATCACGTGGTTCTAGCGGTTTCCTAGTGTAATGGTTATCACAGCGGATTCTGATTCCGCTAATCTGGGTTCGATTCCCAGGGAGACCTTATTTCTGCTTCGCTGAATTTTTATATATTTCAGGAGATACCAACTATATTCATATTGAGACCGGACGATGTTCTTTTTCTTTCCTAATTTTTCTTGGGGTAGAGGTGCGGTCTGATAGCTATTCTCAATGATAGACAGAAACAAGTTGTTCTACAGTGTGTGTTATAGCGTTGTTACTGTGTGCATAGTACCTGTTGCGGTTTACCAAATTTGTTTTGCCCTGTTTTTCTCTTATCTTCGTCACCTAGAGCTAACTACTTATCATGAAAGACGGGGTGTTTCGACTTATCGTCTCTATGATCAAGCGAGCTCACTCGCGATCAAAGTATATGTTGCCTCAGTATGCCAACATTTAGTTTTTGTCTTTAGATTTCATAGCTTCAAGTTTCATCTCATGCAGCGGCAGGATTACTACATCGCATAGGTTGCCTAACCTCATAATCTGCCCCTGAGCTGAGATCATAGTTCTGGGCATTCGTCTTCAAAGAAAAGCAATCTATTTGCCGCGTTGGACTTCATTCAGAGGAGATAAAGAGAGTCTAGATAAGAGTTACCTAGCAACGATATCGAACGCGGCGCATAAATTAGGCAGAAAATATGGCAGCACATTGCCCAGCTGCACGAGAGGGGAAGGATAGTTCGTGGCACTCCAAGTCAGTAGTCCACAAACCCCACTCTCCCTAGTAACCGCCGGCCGCTGATCTCCAGGGGTCGAGGCTGTCAGTTGTGTCATTAGATAGAAAGTATCATCGGGTTACAGGACAGGTCTCCTAGATCAGTAGAGCATCACGATGGTCATCATTAGCAAGTGCGTGACAGGAGGAAGGGCTTGGCACTGCCCAGGAAACATGACCAAAATGGCCCGGCGTTGCCCTAGGAGATAGCACAGGTGCGTGGCCATCGAGTGGCCACGGTCGCAGTGATGGAAGCGAAAATTGTCGCCAAGTTGTCATCGAACCCAACGATCTGTTGACCCTCTAAGCTCGAGCCAGTCGCTAAACTAAGAGGGTATTTATGTCTAACAAGCCATGATCGGAGACAGTGATCATGAAGACGAAAAGAGTAGCACAGGGAAAACGCAGTGCTACAACGCTTTGGGAGACGGAGCAAGTGAGGATACACCTTGAGCTCGGAGATAGTCTTGATCAAGAAGCCGATCAGGGTATACCAAGGCCGAGTTGTAAACTCGTTGGGAACAGACTTGACCGCATTTCATAGCTCTCAACCCTTGATGCATATTTGCTCAATTGCTCACCATCCCGCATTCCCGAATGGCTCGGTCTCCTAAGTGAGCCACGCTAACTTGCTGAGTATCAAATTGTACATATGAAGTATCGAGTCAACAGACCCTTACTTTACACATCTGAGTTTTGGGGACTGTCGTTTGACATCCATGCCTCATTGTCATAAGCATACACTGGAGGTCGTGTAATACGCATGCAACGCGCCAAGGAGCGTCATCTCATCACAGGCTGCGAGCCTTGCTTCAGTTCTACTACCATTGTGTAGTTTCAAATCATGAGTTCGAAGAAATGCTAATATGGATTTCATTTCTCTTATTCTAGTCTGCATGCGCTAGGACGGAGCACGTAGAGAAGAGTGCATGTGCGGCTTTCTAGTAAGGCATACAACACCCGTCTGTTTGACGATCATGGGGGATTAGTCAGTGCGGCCTGGTGCGTTTCCGCGCGCACTACGTAGGATGTGCGATTGTCGGAACCCTCTTAATCAGCAAAATCAGCTAATAGGATTGGAGGTAACGCACAAGTACCAAGGAGTTAGGCGAATGTTTAGGTATGTTATTGTTCTGAAGCTATCGCGACTTCGACTAACACTAGAAGTACCCTTCCCTATCTCCAAGCGTTCAAATGGCTTCCTCCCGGCCTTATGAGGTGACCGGTCGGTCATCATCACTGCCATAATCAGCATCGCTATTATAATCACCAGCTTCATCGATTTCATCATCACTCCATTCGTACACTCCGCCGGGACTGTGCCTTCGGGGATAGGCGTCTACATCGTGGAGTCCAACCGGCACAACAATAGACGACCATATGGGACGACGCTCGGTGGGCAGTCCCCATTGACCATCTTCGGTACTTGAGTTCATATCGACGTAGAGGACGAGTAGTGCCACCAAGCTTAGGATTTCTGGGCCTACCTGATGGCGCCCCGGGACTAGCCCAGTACCCAACCAATAGGCTGCATCGATGGTCATCGCTGGAGTGTCGGGGCTGCACAGAAACCGGCGGTGCATAAACTGGCCAGCTGTTGGGCCCCATGCCTTGATGTTGTTAATTTGTGTCTGGATGGGTCTATTCATCTCGTGGCCCACTACGAGACGACTTAAGGCACCTAGCCACTCGATCCATTTAGCGGCCTCGACAGAGGGGCCGATCTCCTTCATGCGTAGCACCTCTCTGTAAGTGGAATGAAGAATCTGACAATTTGCGTACGCATCATATAGCACCCACATCTTTCCCCTCCGTGCTAGGTCGTCGACCTCCGTACGGCAGTCCCGGAGCACTGTGTCGTCCTTGTAGATATGGTAAATCATCCAAAATAAGACATGAACATTTTTCTCGAGCGCGGCAACTAGATGGACTGCCCCAGTTGTTGCCAGGTGTCTGTTTCCAGTGCGCCGGCAATGATCAAGAAGCCTTTAGATACTGACTTAGAAGATAATGCTCAAGAACAGGGTAGTAAGCAGGAAAAGGGTATATAAACTTACTCCCATGCTTGCTTGATTTCACCACGAGTGTATCCCAGCTGAGCCTCCCTTACGTATGCTAAGGTGAAGTTGTATCGGAGCCAGTTCAGGAGGTTAAAAGTAGCACCTTGTCGGCCGGCAAGCTTCAACACAGAACTAGAGAAGGACTGTTGTGCAGTAATTGCCAAAGCATTGGGCGTTGTATCCGATGAAAGGTCGGAGGCTACTAGTTCCTCTAATCTCATAGGTCAATATTATCGTAAACCACAGTGAGAGAAGACTCCGATAGCCGCCTAGCTGATGTGATGATCACTACAGTAGCTACGACAAGAGCCTGATCGAGGAGGCAAAGGAAGGAATAATGTTTGTCAACCACCACTACTCGTGACTATCAAGGGGGAAGTGAATGAAATGGATGAACTGACCAGTTTCCACGATGTTTGTATCTTCCGACCCTCTATCTCTGGGACTGAGCAACGTGGGTGAGTTTTGTGAGAATAGCTATCATGTTAATGTGAGGGCTATTGAGGACTCACCTTCGTTGTAGGTGTCGCGCAGCAAACAGGTTTAGTAGGGGCAGGGCTGGATCGGCAGTGGTATCCACTCTGTATCGGCAGTGTTCAGCTGGCTTGCAATTGCAAGCAGCTGGCTACTGTACGAGTCTTACTGTATACAGCGAGGGACACCTATGGCCAGCCCGCTAGCCACTATGTCAATAACCCAACGGCCAGCAATACTCTATACCTAGTGAGTACCTAGGCAGCCTATACAACTACTTATATAAAAGATCTCTGAGTAGCTTATAGC
>NPFG01000781.1:0-12754 GCA_002288965.1 Xylaria sp. MSU_SB201401
TAGCAAAGATTGTGTCTCAGTTAGTCCGTAGACAAGAAGGTATGGGAATGATGGTCTCTTGAGGATTTAGGAGAGAAATGCTTGTCTTGGCTATTTCTACAGGAACTTGGAATTTTTGAGCTTTCCCTCTTCCACAACCGAGAGTACCACCTCTTCTACGACCGCTAGTACTACTTCTTCTACAACCGCTAGTACCACCTCTTCTACAACCGCGAGTACTACCTCTTCTACAACCGCTAGTACTACTTCTTCTACAACCGCGAGTACCACTTCTTCTACTTCTTCTAGTTCTTCTAGTTCTTCTAGTTCTTCTAGTACCGCTTCGGGTCCACAAACCACTCCATCATATACTACATTTGCACCGCCAAATAGCGTCTCGACAGCAACTGTGCCCGCCACCAGGGCCACTACCGCCAATATCGGCGGGACCGACGTGCCAGTCGCGTACGGGTGTTTCTTCTGCCCCCCTAGCAGCGCCGTCGCTTTTGGTGCCAAGTTCCGCGCACGGCAAGCACCGGCCCCGACACTGGGAGTGGCATTATTTGGCATACCCGTTGTTGTGGGTGTCTATCCGCCGGCTCTGACTGTGCCGTTCCCAGGATTTCCAACGTAAGAGCGTCTCTTCCTCACCTCATGAAGGGAAAAGGTACTAACACTCTCAATAGCGTGACAATCGGTATCGATCTGTTCCCTACGATAACTGCTGCCGCTACGACTGATACTACGACCACGACTACATCGTCAACCACTACTCCTAGTGGATTCACTACTTCTACTTCAGAAACCACTACGTCGTCAACTACTACTTCTAGTGTGTCCACCACTTCTACTTCAGAAACCACTACGTCGTCAACCACTACTTCTAGTGCGTCCGCCACTCCAACTTCATCTACCACTACGACCACTTCCACGACATCCAGCTGGGGCGCACCAGGTTGGCCAACGCACGCGCCTCATCCCGCTCCGGGCTACCCTCACCCTCCCCCGGGACACCCCGGGCCCATCTACCCCCATCCTCCCCCGGCACAGCCTGAGCCGGTCAACCCTGCTCCAGGACACCCTGCGCCGATCAACCCCGGTCCCAACCCAGGGTATCCAGGAGGACACCCAGGTGGATACCCAGGTGGATATCCCGGGCGTCGGGACACCCTCCCGCCCGTCCCCGAGCTCGCCATTTCCCCGGGATCCAAGGCCCCACCGGCCGAGGTTCCTCGAAGTGGCGCCGACGCCTCGAGCACCTCGCCCCTCGGCAGCGTGCTGATGGGTGCTCTCGCCCTTCTCTTCGCTGGCATCTAGGCTCTCTAGTTTGAAACAGCCTACGGCCATGAGATAATTGGGCCCCCAGCATCTATCCACGATGGGCGTGTGGAAGTACACGGAACCCCCGCCCAACCTTTCCCCTCCCCTCCCCTCCCCTACCCTACTCAACAGAAAACGGACAAAACCTTGAAAAAATATCGGAGGGGTGAGGTTTGAAAGATATCACTTTATCCGTACATGCATGATAACCTGATATCCGATTTCGTTGGAATAGATAGTATATTTCTGAGAGGCAAAGTGCCGGACTTCAAAACATAGTACCGTATCGATGTAACTTACTCACTTACTTAGGAGAGGAGCAGGTACCTACTTGGATACAAGGGAACTAATGGTGAGAGTACACGAGATGTGGATAGGTCCTAAACTTCTAGGTACATGTAAATTTATCAATACTTCAGTACCTTGTAAACCCCCCTTCGCCTACCTACTTCTGGCCGTCTTTTACAGTTGTGAATGCGCTGAGTGAGTGAGTGAATAAGTGAAGCTCTTGATGATTAAGGGGTAATCTATGGCGAGAGAGGGAGTCAGAAGATTACATAAGCAAAGCGTATTCCCCAGGACCCCCTTTAGATTGTACTTGATAGTACGTAGGTACTTTACATCAAACCTTACAAGTACTTGCTAATGAAACGATGCATACTGGAAATTTCACAGTGAAGCCAATAACTTCTACGCCTAGGCAAAAGCGTAGTTTCTCGAGACCAAAGCCAATATAAGGTTTTCCTTGCCTTGTCGCAGGTAGCTGAGGACAAGCTGCAAGCCCTTTACTTACCGTACCTCCTACATACGGTAAGTAAGTACTTACCTAGAGTTGCTGTGGAGCTTGCAGCTATCTGTGCAGATTAGACGCTGACCCTTCAAGGTTGTTACCCTGCCAGCGTCATCATGAGACCACCTGCACCGAGCACCACCTAACCTAAGGTACCTACCTACCTAACCCACTTCAACTTCGGGAGAACGCGCAAGACACCCTCATCAGAAAAACCTACCTTGGGCAATAAAAATAACCAGTCAGTACAATACAGCCTCTAAATCCTGCTCGTAGGCATGGATATAAATTTCCCAATACCTGTTTAATTCGCAGTAAACTCGCAGTTAATTCGTAGGCTGCGTCGTAACAATCAATAACTTGATCATCTCTCAGCGCACGTCAAGGTTCTTTCTTTGCTTACCTTGATAGTCGACTCCTCGCGTCTTTTGCTATTCCTTGACATGACGTACCGGAGCGGACTCGAGCTGGAAGCTACCAACAATCACCAATGATCTGCTAAATGCTGACGCCGGCATCTCATATCCATGGATACGTGCGTTTGTCGCGATCGGAGAACTGGTCCAATAACGTGCAGGACGCCGGATTCTTCACAACTCTCCTAGCATTAGCTCCGAGTCTAGGCATCGCGAATTCCTTACTCGCGATAGCTACTTGATCTGCACAGCAAAGGTCTAGTTGTTTCCAACATTTGATGAAACACCCGAAGATAAGCGCAAAGTTCACTAGGCAGGATGGCAGGGAACTGCAGCAGTAATCAAGGGGTCGTGAGGTATATCAATTAATGGTCTGGGGGAAAACGCCACGCCGTAGTACATACAAGTTTGATTCTCTCTAACCTTCCCATGAACACTTGGTCAAAGGGGTAGTAGAAGCGTCCTGCTCCATGAAGGCTAAAGTTGAGAGCCGATAGAAACCAAAAAGACAAAACTCCTCTGTGTCGTGCTTTGCGGCCAACCGGCCAGTCATAGCCTATCAGATTCAATTCATCATCATAGCAATCAAAACAATCCAGCAAGCCCAGGTTTTTCCCCGGTTGTCATACCCAAGTCGTATGGCGACTGTACAATATTTCCTGTGTTCCCTTACCGGCCGCCGAGGATGACTGGTTGCACACCAATATTAGAGCCGCATTATACCGCAAATATGAAGGGCGCGAGTTTTGTATCTTACCGGAGGGTACAATGATGATGACGAGAAGAATGATGATGCCTATGATTATGCACATTCTCATCTTCATATCCTTCCACCACATCTGCTTGCGTACTCGGTTGGCACCACGACGGAAGCCCTGGGCGGATACCGCAAGGTTGTCGGTCTTGTCTTGGAGAGCATCAAGACGTTCACCGCGCTGGGACACCTTGTTGATGTTCTCTCGCATAACACCGACGGTGTCATCAATTTGCTATTGAATTGGATTAGCTCATCTGGATCGCATGTTTGACTGGACCTTCGTTCCCGGACTGCCTAGACTATTCGGAACTAGAGTCGGAAGATGCACCATTGCATGTCCAACCAAGCCAGTCTTATCAGCGAAGCGTCGTAATCGTGGTGATTGTAATTTCCCGCTGCACCGGCCCAGAGGGTGTGCATGAGCGACTGATGTCTTTGGTGTTTCAGGTTGATTGAAGTTGAGCTTGCTTTCGCGAGTTGATCTCGTTTGTCGCATCGAGAATCGTGAATCCAGAATTTATGGGGTTCAGAACATAGGTCTGATTACGATGTGGATGTCGATTTCCCGATTCATCGACTCTTGACGCTTCGGAGCGTCGCCACTTGAGACCAGGTCGTTCGTCGCATCATCGAAGTCCAGGTCGCCCGGGAGAAGGAAACCATCAAATATCGAGAAAATCCATCAACAAGAGGAACTTACAGCTTGAAGAGCCTGGGTTCTGGCATTGCCACCCTGTTGCTGCTGAGGAGCGCCGGCCTGGCCGCTGGGGATGTAGGGATCGTAGGGAGCGTCTTGGCCGGACATGATGGCGAGGGAGGATATGATCGATTCGGAGCGAAAGTCTTGTCTGATTTGAATGCTATGGCGCGCACGGGCGAGGTTCGATCAATAGCGTAGATGCAGGTAGTTGCGCAGATTGAAAATGCAAATGCAAGACCGAGAGCGAAATGGACGGGATGGATGAAGGTTGGTAGGTTTTGGACAGACGGAACAGTGAGGCGATGTATGGAAATGGATAGGTTGGGGGTTGATGGATTGGAATTACAGCGAGTAGGAGGTTGCTATGGCTGCCGTTGTGGCTGCTACTGAGTACCTACTGCTAGGTAGGTTAGGTAGGTAGGTAGGTACCTATGGGCCAAGAAGCCGTTTCCATTCTGAGACGGGGTCCCGGGGGGCTCCACACGAGCCTCTGAACCCAATGGGTGATAGCAGAGTAAATATACGTAATTTCAGGTACCCATAAACCAGAACAACCTGGGGAGGTACTTTGTAGCGTCTGTTTACTGCCAATGAGAATCTCAATCTTCGAACTCATACATGCGATTATCGCCCTAATACGACTTGCTGTCCGTTTTTCGCCAATTTATTTAGTACATACCGGAATTCGCTCGAGAATTATATACCCAAGTACCTGCCTGGCTGGTGTTACCCCTACCTAGGTAAGTCCAGGCTCGAATCAAGCAGGTGACAACATGGTAGTTACATGCCATGTGGTAGACTACTATAGTAGGTACCTAGTGGAACAGCCTGGACTGAGCTTTTAGCGAGAGTCGACGCCAGTCACCACATGCGTCTCCTGCATGCAACACTTCACCACTATCACCATCTTCTTCCTGTTGACCGGTGACGAAGCTTGAGAGGCTGTGCGAGAACGCCTCTCCTGCCATATTCTTCAATTCAACGAGATGCTGAGAGGCGATAGATATTTCCAAGTACTTTACGGGGCTTAATTGTGGCTAATTTCTAGTGCTAGTACCCTTATAGGCAAAGTCCTTACGGTCGCGTTATTAGAAATTTGCCATTTGTCACGAGTACGAACCGTCTTCGACATTGGCGATTATTCTGCTGCCTGGTTAACTCCAAGCTGTGTTCTAGTATTGCCTTGCGCCACGGCCACGGACACTTTGAATAACCCTTCCGTGCAGCCGACATTCTTTTCAGCCCACCTACCTACTACCCAGCGACCCGAACCATTACTATTCCGCCCAGAAACAGTGACATATGACGATGGCATGCTCTGCGCCACCTCGATTCGGAAGCCGGCGGATCCGATCATCTCCAAGTCTGGTTAATGACGGATATTTTGGCTTTGTCTCATTATGGATTTGATTATGTAATTTACTTTACCTATGCTTTCTTCATATCAGAAGCTGGTCCATATGTACAGCGATTCGACCTCATCAGCAGATTTGTTACCTCTTGAACGGTCTCTTTCAACTGATCTTCACCAGGGTCGGGGGCATTGTTTCAATCCTGCGCTGGGATTAGTCAAATCCGATACACTCTCTGAGCCGTATGTTTAAGTCTCATTCGATGTTTTATCAGTCGTCCAGCCCCTGGGGCCGATGTGTTGCGGCCCTAGTTTCATCACCGCGGATGGCAGGGGATCACCCAAGACCCTGAGCGCAAAAGCCATTTTGCCAATTGGTATTCAGCACGAGTAAATGCACATACTGTAATACCGAACACATGCTCGATTACCGTAGGGGTCTTTCACATTAGTAGGTAATCGCTTGGCGGTAATGTATATCTTTGACCACAACCTCCGTACTATAAGCGCAGCAAGGGATAAGCGGAATGCGTCTCTGAATAACTCTGACCAATCAATGGACAGGAGACCAGCGCTGTTCACTCTCATTTCACTCACTTCACTCACTAACCGAATACTCACCAACACTCTTCGTATAGCAGAAACTCCTGCAAGCATCTAATTTTACTGAGTTATATCCGATCTCTCCTCAAGAAAGCCATTGTTAGAGTCATTAAGTTACCGACCGACAGAAAGCATGCGTCAGCAGTAAAGAAAATGACAAGACTACCTTTACTACTTATTATACGATCTCTCGTGGTACTGGAATCTCACTTCGAATGCTTCAATTTTAGATTGAATAATGCCCATTCAGCGCGCCTCGAAGGAGCGGATTCGAACATTGACTTCAATACCACTTTCAGACCAGTACTCTGAAAAACCTGATTTAGCCGTACCTTTCTCAACGCCAGTTTTGGCTTCGGCCTCACGCGGTCCTATCTTGATAACCAACGCTTCTTCACGCATCGCTCTTCCACAAGCTGCCATCATCATACCGCGACTTGCAGGCCACTGCTACCTCGTATATTCTTGTTCGCAAGCTCCTTCCTGCCGTAAAAATGCTACCAGACTTTTGCGACTTTCCTGCGCAAACGACGAACGACTTCCTCCGCCCTTATGGCGCCTACCTCTCGGTAGACGGGGCTTCTTGCACTCCCCAGCGTAGATGTATCGGACCGTCCCTCCTGATTCTAAGGATGTCGCTTGCAGGTCCGCGTATGCATAAGCCAGAAAGTTCTCTGCCTTCGAGGAGGCTCGACCCAGACTCGAAACGCGGGCTACAAGGTATCTGGAATTTGAATTTACCGTGTTAGGCGTTTTCAGCTCGTGGTCTGTTTTGCGCTTTTGCCTTACGGTCCAGGACACAGTACTTTGCTCATCGACATACCAGGATGTCGGCCATAGCAAGTCTCCTGCGAAAAGCTGTGGTTGCGATCGTCTCAGCCCTCGCTGCTAGCGGATTAGTCATCTCCTATGAACTTAACGTTGAGTCAACTGGTGAGTTATCACATTCACGATATTGATATGCAAATGCCGACATGTGAAAAGGTGACTCACGACTACTCATTGCAGACTCAATAAAAAATGTAGCCAAGGAATTAGCAGCAGATCTGATGACCATGTATAATGGCGACCAGCCGGGCCAGATACCCGGGCTCCTACCACAGCCGTACTACTGTGAGTAGTATCTGAGATCAAGCCAAAGTGCTGATGCTAACTGCTCCTCTTAGGGTGGGAAGGAGGCGCTCTCATGGGCGCTCTGATAGACTACTGGTACTACACCGGCGATACGAGGTACAACGAAATTACCCAGCAGGGCATGCTGCACCAGGCCGGGCCATACAATGATTTCATGCCCCCCAACCAGACCTTGACCGAGGGCAACGATGACCAAGGGTTCTGGGCCATGGCAGCCATGTCAGCGGCTGAGTACAACTTCCAGAATCCCGCGGGCGACCAGCCGCAATGGTTAGCATTGGTCCAAGCAGTCTTCAACACGCAAGCAGCACGGTGGGATACAGAACACTGCAACGGCGGTTTGCGCTGGCAGATATTTACCTGGAACAACGGCTTTAACTATAAGAACTCAATATCGCAGGCGTGCTTTTTCAACATCGCCGCTCGGCTGGCTCTCTACACCGGGAACAGCACGTACGCAGAATGGGCTGTCAGGACCTGGGATTGGATGGCTGGGGTCAAGTTCATCGACGATTACTACCGGGTCTACGACGGCGCCACGGTAGAGAACAACTGCACGGACATCACGCCGTACGAATTCTCCTACAACGTTGGCGCCTTCCTCCTCGGGGCCGCCGCCATGGTGCAATACTCGAACAAGACCGACAAAGCGGACGACTTCACGCTATGGCACGAGCGCGTAGACGGGCTCTTGAACAGCACGGAACTGATCTTCTTCTTCGGGAACGATACCGAGGACAAGGTCATGATCGAAGTGGCGTGCGAATCCGTAAATCTCTGCGACGTAGACCAGCAGTCGTTCAAAGCATACCTGAGCCGCTGGATGGCAGCGACCACGAAATGGGCCCCCTGGACCTTCGACCGCGTGAAAATACTACTCCAGAACTCCGCCCAAGCGGCCGTGAAGCAGTGCACGGGCGGCCCCAACGGACGTATGTGCGGCATGAAATGGGCCAACAACAGCGGCCTGTGGGACGGGACCACGGGCGTCGGGCAGCAGATGGCCGTCAATGGAAGTAGTCCTCGCCAACATGATCGAGCAGGCGAAGCCGCCTGTCACTGACAGCACCGGCGGGACCAGCGCCGGCGACCCGACGGCTGGCGGTAACGACAACGGCCGCGTCGACCCGGTGAAATGGCACCACGGCCCCATTCATGCCGGAGACCGCGCGGGCGCCGCTTTCGTTACTTTTGTCGTGCTTGCAGCGCTGCTGGCGGCCCTCGTCCTCATGCTCGCCGACGAGATGAAGACGGCGGGCGAGAACTGGGATAAGTTCCGGTCTACGATGTCTTCTTTTTCTTCTTCGCGACGGGGTGGTCCGGCGGGATCTACTACCGTCGTCGCAGTGCCTGCTGGGGATGGGAGCACCACGGTGGCGGAGAAAGGTAAAGGTAAACATGTGGTTACCGCGGTGAATTCTCGTGTCGAGGACGCACCGACGGAGGAGACTAAAGGGCATAACCGACAGCCCTCGAAAGATATGCCGAAGCGGAAACCAGTTTCTACTTCGACGAGTGCCTCAGCGCCGTCATCGCCGGTTCAGGAGGCTGCTGATTCCGAGGCGGGGACGCCGGAGCCGAGCGTTCAGGGCCGGCGGAGAAACCCGCAGTAGTACCGGCAGGGGTTTATCTGGGATTCCGAGTATAGTCGGTCGAGGACGGATGACTAATTCTTATATGCTCCTTTTTGCTTCTTTTTTGTTGTTGCGGAAGGAAGTTTGGAGTTTGACGTTGGACCAGTGATCCATGGGCCTTGGCGCAAACGTCGTTTGGCAAAAAAAAAAAAAAGTCTTGAAACAAGGGGGCGCCGGCTGTCTGGCTGCCGTTTTCGGGTTGAGGGGGTTTATGGCTAGGCGCAATGATGGATATGCTTATTTACTTGATTATTTATCTAGTTCAGTTGGCTGTTTGGGGCTTTGTAGGAATATGAAGTGTTCTGCCGATTTGGCGTCCTTGATCATGTGCAATGTTACGATTATGAGCCAAAGCCCTGTGCTCCCGAACAAGAAGACAATCGGTATCCTAAGAAGTTTGTACTTTATACTATCCCTCCTTTTCTGTTCTTTACTTGGCGGTCAAGTGTTATTTAATATATGATTTTCTTTGCCCAATAGGCCTAGTGCTACGCTTGCGCGCTTGGGTGTTTCTTTCGCCGCTTACTTTTTCTACCTCTTACAAAGGGGGTGGTTTTTATAAGTGGTCGGAAGGTATTTTAGCTAAGCCCCAACCCTTTGACCCGTTTTCTCTTCTTAAACTCCAAATAAGAAATGAATACTTGTAGCCATGGATTTGGGCTTCGAAGACCCAGATCCCATAACCCCCTTTCCCCCCAATACATGCATTTAAACCAACTGCCTGACCCTATTTGAGCGAAGATATGTAATGATTAGGGCTTGAGTCGTATCTCAGGTGTGATTCCCTAGGCAGGTAGGTAGAACCCGCTCTACACAGTACTTACTGGGGCCAGGCAGCCTTCGGGGTGATCCATCTATTCATCTTTTGTACAACTTCAAGAAATACGCAAAATCTTTCGTTTAGACCGTCCTACGTCCCAATTTCCGAAGGAGCCATGATAGGACCTCCTGCAGGTGCCGGTCATACGTGCCTGACTCGTATTTGAATCGCGGTCCTTATTTTGGACCTAGTCGCCATGTTGAACGATCTTGGCGCATGCATGTGTCGCCAACAATTACGGCTTTCAGCATTAATCGAAATATGCTCAGGTAGCAATAAATCAGGGCACCCTGCGCGTGCCGAATATGTGTTTCCCCAGGTATCTCTATAAGATTCTCACTACCCCTTAAAGAACTTGATACAGTTCATTTCGAGAGAACAAGATTGTCACCACCACCATTATCATCCGGAAATATGCCCAAGACAAAGTGGGAAACAATTGGACCTGGCGATTGTAGTGACACGGTATATCTGTCGTGGGTGAGGTACTGGTTGCTAGAGGTAGCTAGCTTGATAATTGGTATTTTGACCTTCGTGGCTATTGTCACCCTTCTCGCTACTCGACAGGACAAGCCTCAACCAAATTGGCCCTCACTACTCAATATCAATACACTGCTATCTATTCTTACCACCGTGCTCAGAGCTGCGCTGCTTTTCCCGATCACTCAAGGGATCACGGAAATGAAATGGATTCGGTTTGCCTCGCCCCGTCCCTTGGGAGACATTGATCGCTATGAGGCTGCCGGAAGAAGTCCCTGGGGTGCATTCAAGCTCCTCTGTAAGCGTTCGGCAGATACCATCACATCAATTGGAGCCATAATTACCATCCTATCTCTGGCCATCGATCCATTCTCCCAGCAAGTCCTGCAATTCTACAGCTGTCCGCAGCCCGCGGGAGGAATGTCGGCTACTGTATTACGGACAAACAATTATACAACGTCCGACTTAAGTAATAATTTATCGGAGAAGATGACGGCTGCTCTCTATCAGGGAGTTTTGGCCTCGTCTACCGATACCTCCTCCACATTTGCCACCTCGTGCCCATCGGGAAACTGTACATTCGCTGGTCTGTACTATACCTCGCTTGCTATGTGCTCCTCCGTGCGCGACATATCAGATACAGTGATCGAGGATAACTACGCTGCAAATGAGTATATCTACACTCTCCCTTCCGGTGTAAATATCTCCTATTCCACTCCCCTCGTAACAATGCCGAAAGATATTGTTGAGCTCGGTAATTGGTCTTCGGAGGATACGCCAATGTTTTCTATGGAAATACTGATGGCGGGCCTCAAGTGCAAATACGAAGTGAAAACGAACTCATCTCAATCAACATGTACGACAGAGGGGAGGGCATTTTACGCCGCACTCTCGCCTTGCGCCCACACGTATGGAAATATCAGCTACTCCAACGCCATCTTCAAGCAGCAGTTGCTTTCAACGCATATGCTCGCCGTAACCAAAGTGGATTCCTTATCCTCCTCCACAGGTTATTACAGCTTAGCGGGGGACTTCCCTCCGTATCCGGGTGTCGACTGTACGCCATCGAAGTCGCCACGAGACCGGAAACTTCGGCCCACAAGCCCCTTGTCTAACGGTCTATGCTACGCCCATCGCCGACCCGACGACGCATCAGTTGTAGCCGATGTGCTTTACTTCGATGACAGATGTACCTACGAATTTAGCCACTGGTCTGCGGTAAGGCTCAGCGCTCTTCTGGGATATAAACTCTTTGGCAATATCGGATATGGAAATTCTCTCAGCGGCTTGGTCGGGACAGGACTGGGGGCAGATGCTATTGGCGACAAGTGGCTGAGATCTCTCTGGGAAAATGGCATGGCAGACCTTGCGAGCGGACGAGATTCATGGACGGCCTCGCGGATTCGAACTCGGCGGCTATCCGGAGCGAGGGGGATCCCTCGAACAGCACGCCGTTAATAGGGACGGCTTTGGTCAACGAAATATGCGTGGGAGTATTTTGGGCTTGGCTCGCCCTAGGGTTTTAAGTTGGGTACCCGCGACTACCCATTAGGTTGTTAAAAAGGAAAAGCTTAATGCCAAATACCTAGAGAACTAAAAAAAGAATAGCAAAAGTTATATAAAGGTATTAATAATATAAATAACTTAATAAAATACAAATTTAAGTTATTATTTAATTATATTTATTTATAAAAATAATAACTATAATAAGTATATTACTTATAACTTTATAAGCTTATAACTTTATAAGCTTAATTTATAAAGATTTAAAGCTAATTATAAAAGTTTTATATAACTATAAGTTAATAATACTATATATAAGTGTTATAAATAGGTAGGTAGGTTAGGTTAAATATAATATATATAAATAGCTTCATATATCTTATAAGTTAATAATAGGTGCTATATAAGACTAAAACTTAAAGAAAAAAAGAATCCCTTTCGAAATATATACGGGATGAGTATAGCTTAAGTAAATAGGTTAGCTATACTCCTATAGTCCTAATACACTAGATATAACAACTATCCCCCTCTCTTAAATAGGTTGTCCCTAATCTATCTTTTAATAATATAATAGGGTGATAAAGCGTGTAGATTAAAAGGGTAATTTAGCTATAGTTTTAATATATATTATTAGTATTAAGCTGGTTTATAAATATTATACTTAAGTACTTTGCTTATTATAACTAATTTAGTACTTAGGTATTTAATTTAATTATTATTTATATTTACCTTATACAATTATGCTATTTTATACTGCTTTTGTGCTAAAGTCTTTATATTATATTTTAGTGCTTTTTATTTATTCTCTTTTTTTTTCTTTTTTTTAACTACCGCCTAATTTTTAAGTTAGGTTTTAATTATAACTATTACTACCACTTATTATCTATCCTTTATTTTTCTTTTTTTTATCTATATTTTGCTTTATTTTTTATTATAGCTAATATTAAAACTAAACCTTACCTGTCTTATTATTAAATAATCTATTAGCATAATTATAATTATAGCTGTTAAAAGGGGGTCTATATTATAAAAGGCCTGCTAATATATTATAAGTGCTTTAGCTATACTTAATATAAGTTTTAGCCTAAACTTAAAAATGCCTTAGTTTTTAATTATAAAGTAAAATCTATAAGTATCTCTTTTTATAATAAGTATTAGGCTAAATATATATTATATAAAATTATAAGTATTTTTACTATCTTTTTTATTAATTTGCGTTTAAATTATAAATATATTATATAACTTTTTTATGTTTTTTTATTTTAAT
>NPFG01000782.1:0-12747 GCA_002288965.1 Xylaria sp. MSU_SB201401
TTATATATAATTATTTAAGTTATATTTATATATATATATATATATATATAACATGTTTTATTATCAAATGACAAATATTATTAAGTAATAAGAGTTTTAGGCACTATTTAGGTCGCAATATAAAAAAAACAACTATAACGCAATTAAATTACTTTAAATTAATTAGAATCCTTTTTATTAGACATATTTATATCTATTGTATAAGTTTGCGTATTATAACTAGTGTTGCTACATATGCTATAATGGCGCGCGTACGCAGATGCCTTTACCCGATAACCACTCCTTTTACTATTTTCTTAATCTATTTGACTACTACCCTTTTTAAAGACCTAGAGATCTATTCCCTCGGATTAAGTAAGTATTCTTCTAGTTTATAATTACTTATTTTTTATCCTCCGACGTTTACTAAGAATGTAGTTAGCTTTTTAAAGTTTAGCTACCTTATTTAGTATTAATGTCTGCCTATATAGTAAATAGTATATAGCTTTTAATAATAAGTTTATAGTGTTAATAATTTTGCTTGGTAAGCTATTTTAATGCCTAGCGATTTAGTTTTTTAAGTAAATAGTCTATAAAACGGCTTTTTTAATAATAGTAGGGGTCTTTAAAACCTAAATAGTAGGAGGTAACTTGGGCTTTAACGATAGTGTAAAATAGATTAGCGTAACTTTAAACTTCGAAATAATAACTTCTGGATTAAATAGGATAAAGCTAGTAGCTTTAAACTTAGACATAATATTTATAAGTGTTATTACTTAAGTATAGGCCTTAAAAAACGCAGGTAAAAAGTCCTCCTTCGAAATATATATTATACTTATCTATATAATATTGCTAATTTTAATATTATATACCTTTTTTAATAGGCTAAAATATGCTATATCTAGAGGCTAAAGTCTATAAAAAGAATATGTAAGCATTGTTTTGGTAAAAATACTATTTTCTTAGTAATATTTTTTAAATTTTTTTAAATGGTGGCTTTTATAACTATTAAAGATAAAAAGATATTTTATGCCTATTAAACGCGGTTAGATATATTTATTAAAGTATTTAATCTATTTTAAACTAAGATTATTATTAATTTAGCTGTTATATAAAACTATAATTTGCTATTTAGGTAGTAAAAGGCTATTGTAATACTAAAAGGTAAGGTAGGTTTTCTCCTTTAAAATAATAAAAGGTGGTACTAACTAACTTTATAAATTAATTAAATAAATAGCTATAAACTAATTCTAATTGCCTTATTAGGCTTATTTAAGCTTATTCTACTTTTTAATACTTATTATAACTATATTAGTTATAATTATACTTATTATAAACCTTATTTTATTAAAATTATATATATCCTTTTTTATAATACTTTAATATTTAATAGTCTTTTTTATATGTTTGTAATATGCATTATATTTAGTAAGATCTTTGCAGAAGACTTAGCTATAATTAATTTAATAGTTTAAACGCGTTTAGAGGACTAGTATATAGTTTATAAAGTACGTTATCTAGTATTTTCTAACCAGTTAGCTACCCTGCTTAATTAATAGTTAGTTAGCTATATCTTAAATATAATATACCTAGGGGGGAAATGCTTTTGAATCTAGGTAAATTATAAACTGTATAATTGCTTGCTTTTCGGAGTCAGTTAATTTTAATTTTATATCTTTGCTGCCGCGCTAGGGCGCAATACTAGCGATTCTGCGGCAGAGGGTTTTATTGGGAACGTTATATATTTTTGTAAGCTTGTAAATAGAGATGTGAGGGTCGCGTTTAAAAGCGCTAGTAGTAGTTAGTAACCTAGCTTTTTTTGACGCGTGGTCTATTGTTGTAGGTAAAGAAAATAAAGTTTAAATAATGAGAAGTAGGAAAACCTGAGACTTTTGTTACTTGATAATATTTGTCACTTAATGATGAAACATGTTATATAATAGTTATTTAGTCTGCCTAATACTAGCTATAATTAGTATTAATATTAAAATAAGTATTTATTATATAATAAATCTTATATTAAATTTTATTAGGTCTAATATTATATATATAAAAATCTTTGCACTATCTTTTAAAATAATTAGAAAAATAATATAATATTAAAATTTTATTATTTCGAGTTATTTATATATATTAATAAATAGCCTTACCTTATTATATAATAGGTTAGATAGCTTTCTAAAATAATTTTGCTTGCATTTTTAAGTTTTTTAAAAGATTATATATTTATTTAAAAAAATATATTTATTTTAAATAATTTTAAATAGGGGTAAATCTAAATATAACTAGTTATTACTTACTTTAGGGGTTATATAAATATATATCTCTTCTCTTAATATCTAGAAAGGATAATATAAAACTATATATTTGTATACTAGTTAAAAATTAGGCTTATAGCTAGCTTTAGGTATATAGCTGCAACTAGAATTGCAAGTATTATGTCCTTTAATTAATAGTCGTATATAGCCGTAGTTATCTAGTTTTAGAAATAGGAATTATATAGTTTGGCCTTATTCTAGGGGTATTATTTTATATAAATCTAGCTAGTCTTTATTTTTAGTATAAAGCTGCTGGCTTAGGGAAGTTAGTTAGGCTTATTTAACTAGTATACCGCTTGGGGTCGCGCGTATAGTTAGTATACTATTTAGTATTATTTATATATTTAGTCTTTATAGTTTATATAATCCTTTAGTAATCTATATAAGCTTGTAGGCTATTATACTAGTAGCGTCTATTGCAAAAACTTCTTTATTATTAAAGAATCTTATTATCTTCTGTGTAAGTTTATAGTTGCTTATATTTTAATAGTTTTTTATTTATTTTGCAAAATTATTTGCATACGCGTTTTAAAGAAGCTCGAGACTATCTAAAAGAGTTTGCTAGTATTACACAAGTGTTTATATAATCTATGTGTCTCTCTATTAAACTATAGAATTAGCTAGGTTAAACTATAGCTAATCTTATAAATTAAAAATAATATTTTTACATATAGTTGAAATAGCAAGGCCAAAGGCTTTGGCAATTTCTTTATATATAATATAGATTATAGATATATTATAAAACTAGTCTTATTCCTAATTATTAGCTTAAGCGTTTAAGCTAGTTAATATTATTATAAAGTGTAATTATATATTATTTTTTATACCCTTATATATAACTCTCTTTTTTCTAGATTTTGCTATTTAGTAGGGAGTAGCTATATTTTTAAATAAGGCGATCTCTTTTCTGCTTTTCTATATATATACTCTCTTTCTCCTAAATCTTATTATCTAATAGGGAGTAGTATTCGTATAAGTAATTTTAAGGTCGATATAGAGAACCTTTCGAGCATATGCCTGAGGTTGACTCCGTCTTTACTTTTGCTAATTTATAGTGCCTTAGCAACCACTAATTAGTATTAAATAGGCTAGAGTACAATATCGTACTGGTTATTTAGTGGAATACGTCTCTATATTACTATATGCCACTATCTATATAAATAGGAAAGGAAGGGAATCTCCGTACGGCTAAAAAGCTTTATATCGCGAAGATTCTGCTAGCGTATGGATCCGACCGATAAGGTCCGATAAGGGGATTATATAAGCAGTCACCCCCTGGATGACTACATTCCGAACAACCGTACGGGTCTCATGTGAATACAGGGCTGCAACTAATACTACAGTTCCAACACAGGCTATATATAAAAGCATGTTAAACGAGTAGCATTTAGAAGATAGTCAATAGAGCCCTTTAGTATAGAGAAATAGCCTTGTTTTTAGTGGTAGCAGTATTTTTATAATGTTAAGAGCTTGTTTTATTGGGTGGGCCCGTTCCATTAGGGGGCCCCCGGCTTTACTTCTTCTTTTGTTTGAGTAGGCATGGTAGGCAGTGCTCCGCTTTCCTGCAACATACCTGGGCTCTCCCGGCATAGGTACAGGAACATTGTCTCTACTTCATCCGCAGAGCGATAATTCCTTTCCAATGCCTTCCCAGATTTTCGCTCGGTGTCTAAACCATTATATAAGCTGTCTGTTATTCTGCTGGGAGGCTGCAACGTACCGGGCATATGTTTAAACAACCGGGGTTAAGCTGAGCCGCATTCGATGAGCCAAGGTTTGGCGATGGTGCATTACACAGCTCATTTTGCAGTAATAGGTCCTTGAGGATCCTATTGGGTCAAGGTGGCCCCTCGGTCCCCCTTGACTCTATATACAACGATCCCGAAGGCCCCTGACCTTCGGGGTTGGACCAATTGTCTCACTTAAGCGAGGGCTGAATAGCTTCAATTTGAATACTAGTGAGACCTCCGGTTACAGACCGCCTCTTCGGCGTACACAGCAGGCCTATGGCCGAAGGTCTGGGACCGGAGCGGCTCGCTACAGCGTAGTACGTGTAACACTATCACAACCCTAGATAAATACAGAAACAACTTCTAAATTCTAGTAACAAAATTGCTGGCGAATTCTCCCGGCCCCCTCACTAATACACTCCACACTACTTCGGTAACAAGACTCAATGTAGCTGTAGAATCCTCCGTTTACAGTTATTCCGGCTTTTGAAGCCATTCCTTCAGCTTCTTAAGGGAGTATTCATCATGTTTTGCCTCGGATGTAAAGAAAGTCTCCTCACACCAGCCTGGTGTTCCAAGGGATTGGAGTTTCTTCCCAACTGGTTGGCAAGATCCAAAGTCAATCAGCACAGCCTTCCCATCCCTAAACATGATATTGTGTGGATTTATATCATTATGGGCCAAACCTAGAGAGTGAATATGATGGACAGCCGATTCAATAGCTTTGAAAACTGCATCCTGGTCAAGCTGGTGGAAGTCGGGTGTCTTGGACAATTGGGCAAGCGTCTGATTAAGCCGCTCGAAGACTAACGCTGTAATCCGACAACCATTCTTTACTTGACAGCCAAGGTATGTGACAATGTTAGGATGGGGGGCCTTAGAGAGCTGCTCCATGATAAGAGTCTCTTGCAGGATTTGTTGTGGAATAAATTCGGTTCCCTTCATCTCTGGGTAAGAGACAAATCCCGGCTGCTTGATGAATGCCGTAGTATCATTCAAGTGATCAGGCGCAATTGTGAGCGTAATGCCTTCGGGGACTAAAGGGTAGACCTCCTCGTCACTAACACGCTCCAACGCTGAGATGTACTCAGCAAGAGTGATTTCCTTCCTCGTTTTATTATGAATCACCCCATAGTAAAGATCGCCATCAGAAGTAATATGATAGAACATGACATATTTCGACTCAAGTGTTTTAGGATCGTAGGCTTCCATCAACTCTAAATCTCGGAGAGATGTCAAGGTAGGGCGTTTTATGTTGGAATCATCCATCGTGATCTTTGCAGGGCTAGAAACGAAGCTTTAAATGGTATAATAGCGTGGACTTGCTTTTTTCTTTTTTTTTGTGTCGTTGAAAGAGGCTAGTCTGATGCGGAAGAGGGTGTCTTATATAGAGAGAAAAGGGGATACAGAAGGCGGGTTGCTATCCACTCCAATGGGATCGCCTTATGACGAGTAGCAGCTATGAAGCGCCCTAGCCAACTGCGCCGTAGCTATTAATAAACCAACGCATCAAAGTCGAGCATTAATATGCCGTTGGTTATAACTTATGCAAGGTGCTGGAAAGGCGGCGACTAGGTAAGTGTATTATTTACCTACCTAGGGTAGTACTGCTGTAAGCGCTAGGCTTCCCGGCTGGTGCCCAGTGAGGCAAGTGTAGGACTTCAGGAGGCATTATGACTAGCTACATTAGGGCATGGCCCACATACACTTAGTTTGTATGGGAAGACGCTTCTCCCACATGTAGCGGTATACAACACAACCTCACAATTAACATACACCTTTTGGATCGCTTAATTCTGACAAAAACCAACAGCAGCCCAACAGCCAATTCGTGTAAAAGGTCATTAGGCCTGTTATACTGGGAGATCAAACTTCGCAAAACCAACACCTAGGTAGGAATACACCATGTGACAGTATTGTCGTCTGACATTTCCAGGACAAGAGGCTGGAACCAACAACAGTCGCCCTCGAATCGCTGCGCCCTAGCTACTAGTAGACTAAACCCCAACATCTACCATTAGGCCATCACACACCATGTGAAAATACTGTTCTTGACGTTCCGGGGACAAGAGGCGTGAACTAACAGCAATGATACTTGAGTCAGTGCGCACTGACCTTTGATAGACTAACCCACATGTATAATAGTATAATCCTATGGCATTTTAAGGAGAGGAGGCTCAACCAACAGCGAATCCCCTGGATTAGCCGTGCCGTAGCTATGCTGCTATCCATTACAACGACACGCCACGCAACAGCGCCGCGCTATAGTATACTAGCGAAGTGATTCGAAACTCACAGCAAAGCTTGTTGGCGCTTTGTTATGGCCCAACGTGAATATATACAGTTTTCATAGGCTCGAATAAAAGACTGAGGAGACTAACGAGCTCTACAGCATACCAACAGGCAACTCGCGGAACCAAGGGATGGCATCTAGCCCTTCGAGCACGCCAAAATGAGGCCAATGACCAGAGTGAATGGGTGCCTGTTGGAACGCCTGGGCGCCTATCCAAATCGGCAGCGCGATGTACGGCCAACATATGTAAAATATTTGCAGTTCAGGAATTCATTACGACCAACACAACGGAGCTGATATCTCTATAAACTCTCTGGCCATTCTATTATGTTTGGACTCTCTCTCCTCTTCATCACAACCACACCGCTACTCGCTTCACATCAGTAACAAATCGCTACTCTTTACCAATCTCGTCCCTTTATCTCTTACTTTACCATCCGCTCGAACGAAGTTTGCTTTGCTATTAGCATCCTATTATCAAAATGTATGTGTCTTGCCTTAGGAGAGTTTAATAGTCCTTGTTCGTATTACTGAACTTACTAGGTGCGACTGGGTTTACACTACGACGACCACCACTAAGGCTGATGGCACAAAAACGGTAGTTTAGAAAACAGTGCAGAAGGACTGCGGCAGGGCGACCTGTGTCAACTCAGGGAGCTATAACCCCAATGCCGCCTAATTCAAGGTGATTCACTTCAAATGAGGAGGACATCTGGGGCATTTTCGCAATTAAATCACCCTGGCCTTATATCTGTTACACTCGCTAAAATGGATACAATCACTTCCATAAAGGAGGAGGAGGAGTAGAACGTGCAGGACACGTCCTCAGTCACTTCATTACCACGACTTTATGCCCCTTGCACTCATTACACTTGATAGAAAATATACACTGGGTACCCACGTCAGAATGCTCCTGCTGAACGATCGAGTGAAACGTATATTCCGTTGTTGTGCATGTCATTTCCCCCCTTTTCTCAGAACAGATAAAATAGCGCCCCTTCCATGACTGTGCCACATGAAACCGCCAGTTGAAAGCTGAGTCTTGTCAAGACCCTATCTGTACTTGCCCTATATTAACGAGGATCGTCAGGGATCTCCTAGTAGGTGTAAGGTAAACCATTTGTTGTTGTATGATGTCCACTCAGGTAGCTCCCGATTATAATTGTTGTTGAGTGTGGTATAGGTATAACCATTAGAGAGCCTCATCGAGAGACCTAGTCTAGCGTTCAAGCCACACGAAGTCGAACCCTGGCTAGGTATCTCTTGTGAATCTCTGTGACTTGCCAAAACTCCGAGGGTCTAATTAGAGCTATAAAAGCTCTTCGCGGTTGTATTTTACCTTAACCCGTTCTGCGAGTACAGATTACTACATCAAATTGTTAGAAATAAGCGATGGTTGTTGAATTAAATGTGTATTAATCATTGTTGTTCCCCGTTGTTACGAACCAACAGGTGAACGGCCTGACGGTAGTCCAGGACAGCCAGGAAACAGCCCAATGAGGTGGCATGGACCCCGATGGAGGACCAGCCACGGAGAAGTCACGTGACATGTGGCTCTGTGGAGAACGAGAGCAGGCATGGGCTCTCATGGCTCTGAGAGCGAACAGAGCGGCCAGCGTTCTGTAAGCTCTGAGAGCGTTCAGAACGAAAAGCTCTGAGAAGCAGTAGAGCAGCAGGGACAAGTGAAGGAAGGACTGTCTATATAATGAGAAGAGTTTTCTATGTAACTAGCTTTAGCCTGTCCTTACTTCACTATTCAATCTAAGTCTATACCAAGTTCTTGGAATAGAGGCAGTACCTTGCCTAACGACCTTCAGTGACAATTGCACAGTTCATACTCTGATACGCCTACGGCACGAACAGCAACCGAAGCCTAACTGCTTCACGACCCTCAGCAAGTTAAGTAGCTATATCCAAAGCTTAGTGCTAACGTTATAGCGACCCCATATTGAGGATCGTTACACCCGGTAACAATCTCGCCCAAATGTTGTGGGGTGAGCTTCAAGTGAACGTCTCCGCCCTGTAGGGCAAACGTGGTATAGGGGACTCCAGTTTCGGATGCCACAACCTCCAGTCTTGGAGGCTTCCATACCAACACTTCAACATTTGTATGCAATATTGCCGTCTTGCCTGTAACAAACGACTGCACCCACAAACATACCTATAAAGGAAACCCTCTCTGCTATAACACATAAATAAGTCTCTTAAAGTGTTATATATATTACCTAGCTAAATGCTTTTATAACAGTAGGATATATTTGTTTAACAAGGTTTTTTACTGCTCAATAATATAGAGAGGGATTTATTTATTTCTCTACTATTACTAGACTTGTGGATTGTTCTGGGCGTTATCGAGGATTTGCCTTATCTGTAAATAAAGAGCCTTGTCCGCCTGTTGCCATCTTCTGCCGTTAGGGAACTGAGACAAATACCTCTAGCTTTACATATTGCGGTTTGATGGTAAGCAGGCAGCTCTAGTTGGGCTACATGCGGGCGTCTCGCAAGGATCGCCACTATCGCCGCTCTTGTTCCTGCTCTATATATCAACCTTATATAAGGAGCTATCAGTATATAAAGGCCTAGCTATTGTTAGCTTCGCTAATAATACAAACCTTATAACTGCTAGATTAGAAGCATCGGAGAATCGTAGAGTATTATAGCGAGCGTGGGATGTATGCACACATACCGCCTCTCTTAACCTCTCAAGGGTGATCATAAAGCTGGCAGAGAGCGCACGATTTCTTGGTGTCTACTTCACAAACCGGCTGCGCTAGGGGGAGCACCTCGCAGCGCTCCGGAAGAAGCTCTTAGTCCAGCAATACGCGGTTGCCAAGCTAGGGTCTTCTGCTTAGGGCACCAGCGTTGCTTAAGCGCGTCAGCTGTATATTGCAATTGTCCCGGAGCACTCTAGCCTATGGCGCGGCAATATGGCACACGCCATCTAGGGGTGATACGCCCTAGGGAATCGTCGCGAAGCTTACAACGGTTCAGAACATGTGCCTCCGGAAGGTTGCTAGAGCATATAAAGCCACAAAGATCAGACATCTTGAGACAGAGCTTGGTGTTCCTCCCCTAGATTTGCACCTTAGCTAGAGAGCTGCTGCTTTTCGAGAACGCCCTGCGCTTGGCCCCTGCCCGAATGCGGTTGAAGAGTGCAGCGAGAAGATGGGGAGCTTAGTGTACAAGGCGCAAAGGCGCCGCAGGGCCACCCAACGGAGGGGCCGCCGTTTTCTGGAGGTTGAAAGGCCCCAGGCGCTCGAAGATCCTTTTGAAGCCTGGGCCGATAGTAGGGCACTAGAGACAGCCCTCAGAGACGAGTGGGCCCTGCGATGGCTACGAACGCATGTCGCCGAGGCGTCACATCCGATAGCAGAGGCACCCCTAATAGGCAGAGAGGCGGTAGAACGTTATAGGGGCCTCTTGAAGCACGAGGCAGCGGTTATCTTCCAGGCATGCACCGAAAAGATCGGCCTAAAGGCCTTCCTGCACTGCCGCCAGGCCCTTGGCTATCCTACCCCAATATGCGCATGTGGCATAGGCAGAGAAACCGCCGAACATGATATTTCTATTGCCGGGCTCTTGCGCTCTTGCGGAGAAGAGGCACGAGCTGCAAAGAAGTTTAGCACCTAAGCGACTAGAGACTCGGTGGTAACAGGGAACAACTACGCCGCCCAGAGCATAGCAGGGAGGATCGCGGCCGTCTAATCGAGGTGGTGCAAGAACGGATAGAGGAGCTAGAGGAGCGGCCAGGGAGTTGGGTAGCGCAAACTAGCGGGAGGTCCGCCAGCGACTCGCTAGAGAGCCAGCCTCTTGCCAACCACTACCCTTTACTTATTATAATGAGCGAAGGCTGTTATCTTCCCTGATGTGTTTATGTTCTGTATCTTTACGCTTATGTAGTGTTGCTTGTTGAGGTCCGTATGAGCGACTCTTCAGGAAGTCGCTCATACGGACCGTTCTGTAATGCATACATCCGTTTTACGGTAACGGTTTTCGTGTTTGTGCAATTACGGTTATATAGTGCGTTGGAAATTATGCAAGTTTTGGTTATGCCATGCTATGAAAAAGCGGGTTTTGCTCAGGACAGGGCTCAGGCTCAGGCTAAAAGCGGCGTGGCTCAGGTTGGCTTCCCTTTCCGATTCGGGATGGTAAAACCTATCTCAGAGGTTCTCGGTTGATCCTGCTGCCAGCTACTCCTATCCAATAAGAGAAAAGCTGGGCAAATACTGTCACTCATTTGTCTAATGGCAGTTGATGGGAAATGATAAGCACCAAGCAAAAACGTGGCGTTCACATGCACTTTGATGCCTTTTAATTGGTTAATCGTATGTTGTCGTTGAATATAGACCTGGAAAATGCAATCCATGCTCCTATTTAGCGCCGTGGGGCCCGGAATAGAATCCAGGCGAGAATTTTTCATCACTTGGTATGAATACTGATGGGGCAGCTTGTGAAAACCCGCGTCGAAGGATCATCACAGGCGCCACGTTACCCTGGACGAAAGCTGGGACTCGCTTAGATAGTAGACTCCGAATGCTTGGGTAGACATATCGGCTAGGAAGCTTCCCAGTGACCCGGCGAGAATGGCTGACGGTTAACAGGGGTGCCTCTCACGATATAAATCCTACCGGGGTATGTGCGGTACACTAAAGACAGATCTGATATGAAGCCCTTACTAAAGCAAGTGCCCTTCTCGCTTTTACTGACAAGCGATTGCCATGTATGTACACAACTCTACAATTCTCAATGAGATACGTATCTAGATGAAGAGAATAAAAGAAAGAGAAAATCAAGAAGTTACTGTAATATACATCACTGTACAGTCATGTAACTTTCCCCATTTCCCAAGTAGACACAAATTTGTATAAGATATAAAGCTAGTCGGTAAACAAGAAACCAATCAAGCATGAGCAGAGATTCATATTGATAACAACAATCGGATGGGCGCATAGAACCTAATACTCACCTTGGTACCCACGAGGAGGATCGATCACATCTAGGTAAGCCCTAGCTGCCTGTGCCGTCTTGTCAGGTGCTCCTGGGGTTGGGGCAAGGGCTGCTTCACCAATAGTAAACAGAATGGTCCCAGATGATAGCGCGAGGCGTGGACCAACTATGATCTCGTGCCAATAGTAAATTTCCCCAGGCCACCCCTCGTTACTGGTAAGTGGGTGAGGCATGGAGGCTGGCGAGAGTCACCGACGCAGCTGGGCAAAGGCCGACAGGCCTCCTGTTGACTCGAGAGGACTTGTTTGATTTGCAGCTGCGTACAAATGGAAGATGTGACACTCCCAAGGTGATGTACATGATTTCTTGCAGCCTTGCGCATCCATGACAAGCCCGCTGCCGGGTAGGGTTTGGGGAATGGGCGGCGTTGGTGAATTAATATATCTCGTGCTACACTGCATTTCAGGCGTCCAAGAGTGAAGTGCCCCCAGTGGTTCCGATTCAGAATTAGTGTTGTATCGCGAGGGATGCTGGTACACCCTTTTCGGTCAGAGTCACTTCCTCGAAGTCGGAAATTCTGGCAGCCCAAGGGTCAAGCTTTGACTAGGACACGGTACGGTAGTGCTTATGACTGTTCGACAACCCGCGAATCGGGTATTCTTCCCCGTTCCATGTCTCACCACAAACGATCATCAAACGAGAGCGTCGACTTTTGGTTAGTACGACCAGGTTTATGTCGGGTAGAAATTCCAAACAGCTCTTTACCAGGCAATATCACGCCGTGCCACGACTTCTAGATTGAATAAGCAGCCAGTTGTTATTGACCATTGGTGAAAGAAAGACCATCTAGTTCTCAAGTCCCGGTACAAAAGCGGCGATTGACTGCGCGACCACGGCAATCGGGGCAGATTATCACACATATTCACCTCGCTTTTTTGAGTTGACAGTAAAAGCGCTTTGAGAACGGTGGGAAACAAGCTTCGGAACCTGACTTCCGCTAATCAACGGACCCAATATTCCGGGACGTGAAGCATAGTTCGCGACTGCACGTAAGATCATGACGCGGAGGCAGTCTAACACATGAAGCATCCGCACATTAGTATGGTGGAGCATATGCTTCGAGAGACGGTGGAAGTGACGGTCTGAATGTGTGGGAAAGCACTGTTGGAATGAGCAACGACAACAAAATTCGCATCGACAAGTAAAGGTATCGAGTTAGAAAGAGGTGTCCTCTGGCGTAAATGTTTGTCACCTAAAGCTGGCTGAACGAAGGTAAACCTATGAGTAACGACGACCGCAAAAGCTAGCCGATGAAAGGAGGAGCAGATTGTTAGCGTTTTGACCCGCTCGGGGTCTTCGATGCTCACGGCGTGCCTCTTCCTCCGTGAGCCGCCGCAACGTTACATTCCTATCTCGATCATCGTGATACTTGACTTTAATGACGCTGTGCGGATGACTGGCTCGACTGCGGTCACGTTCT
>NPFG01000783.1:0-12730 GCA_002288965.1 Xylaria sp. MSU_SB201401
AAAAATCTTAAAAGGTTTTACCTGTAAAAAGGTAGTGCACTGTAGGGCATACGGTAGCGGGGCTATAGAAGGTCCTACAGGGGGCACAGACTAGCTACAGCGGAAGGTAACGGATCTCAACAGTACTAGAAGCAAAGACTATAGCGGGTAGGTTGCTATAGGGCAAGGGGTAGCAGTGGCAGTCAAAGGATTGAGTTGCTTAATTATTAGGTAGCTAAACAAAGGGAAATTCCAGTGGCTATATAGCTAGAGGGACAGTAGATTTAGTGCTAATAGCACTAAGTCTATACTATAGTTACTAGCTAAATACAGAGGAGATTGACCTGGCTAGGCCCTAGTTGGTAGGATCTATAGCCACCTGAAATAGTGGACTGTTTAGTGCTTAGGTTAGTAGGTCGGTTCGGTATAACCGAACCCCACAGGGGCTGCCCAGGGCTTATACACACCTTCCGGGAGACCTTCTATAGGCTTTATAAGACCTACTAACTCCACTGGGTTATCTATTAACGCAATTACCGAAATTATTAACTAACCCTACCGGTGGTGCCGACCCTTGGCACCACTGATGACCCTGACAGGCCTTGCTTAGCGCTATAGAGCCCTGTACTTACTCTGTTAGGGCTCTACACACACTATATGGCCGCTATAGGTGAGCTTAGAATAGACCCTATAGCTAAATGGGTTAGGTGGCTAGTTAGTAAGGCTGTAGTAGCTAAAGTAGCCACTATAGCCGTGTAGCTAGCGTGTGCTATAGGGCAGCACCCGACTATTGCTAGCTGATTTTAACACGCTTTCTTAATAAAGGTGCTACCTAATAAGCCCTAGCATCCGCTGAAACTTTAGCTGTTTAGTGGACTCTAGGGGCTTAGTTAGGCTATTAGCAGCTATATTTTTAGTGGAAATATAGCGTATATTAATATTTTTAGCGCGTTAGGCTTTTCTAGTATATATAAACTTTATTAGGGTATGCTTTATATGCTGGTAGTATTTAAGGTTTTTAGCAGTCGCTATAGTACTAGTATTATTGCTATATAGTGTTATAGCCCTTAGAATAGGCTGCTAAATTTTAGTATAAAGACCTTATAGCTATTAAGCCTTTTTAACAGCTTTAGTTAGTGCTATATATTTAGCTTTTAAGATAAAAAGTGCTATTATGCTAGCCTTTTTAGCTTTTTAACTTATAGCAGTATTAGCTATTATAGTAGTATAGCCCTAGGTAGATTTAGCGGTTTTAGGACACTTAGTAAAGTTGCTATTGCTATATACTATAGGTAGGCAACTTAGAGAGTTATTTAGTGTATTGTATAGGGGCTGTTAATCCCCTATAGTAAAGTAGCAAATAGTAAGGTCAGTAGTGCCTTTTAAGTATTTAAATAATCTTATAGTAGTAAAAAGGTATAGTTTATAGGGGGCTTATATATAGGTGGCTAGCTATTAACAGCTAAAAGCTATATTAGGTCTAGTTATCTACATTAGGTAGTTAGCGGTGCTTATAACCACTAAATAGTAGTATTTATCTACTAAATTCAAAAAAGTTCCAGCGTCTTTAGCCCTTATAATACTAGGCTATAGTAGTACTTTAATAGATTTAATATCCTTTAAATTTAGCTTAATTAGCGCTTACTTAATATACTGTGGCTGGCTAAAGTAGAGCCTGCAGTTGGCTTTATCCTGCTGTATTTTGGCACTTAAAAACCACTAGGCAGGGCCTTAGTCCTTTATAAAGTATATGCTATTGATCTCTTGCTTTAGTTACTTAATATAAGCTTTGCTAAGTTTTAAAATTAGGCAGTTGTTAATATAAGCTATTATAAAGTGCTTTATAAGCCTATTATAATATACTAAAAAGTTATTAACTAAGGGCCTAAACCTTAGACTATTTAGTAGTTTAGTAAGCTTTTTTGTTACTATTTTAGGGCTTGCTTTAGGCTATATAAAGCTTTTAGTAGCAGTAAGACCTGCTAAGTTCTAAGCTTATAACTGTTTTTAGTAGCTAGCTATAGTAGTTTTAGGTTAGCTAATAGTGCTATAAGGCCTTTTAGTAGCCTATTATAGATTGTTTTAAAAAGATCTCTATTAAAAAAAGCCTTTATAAAATCTACTAACTCTGCCTCTTAGTTATTAATAGTAGTTAAAGCTAGTAGTAAACGCTAGGTTAGAGATATAGTTATAGTGGTAAAGGTCTTTAAAAAGTTAATACCAGGGGCTTATTTAAAGCCTTTGACTATTAACCTGGCTTTAAATTTAGCAATCTGCTCTAAGGTGTTTAGCTTGTATTTTAGTACTTATTTATTGCTAATAGCGTATTTATTTAGGCCTAAAGCTTTAATAAACCGTAGTGCCCCTAATTATAATAGCTATTTAAGTTTAGCCCTAGCAGCTACTAGCCAGTTTTTTTGGTTAGAGGTCTTTAGTATTAAAGTTAGCCTTCTAGGCTTTTTTAAAGCCGCTATAATAGTATAGATAATGCTTTATACTACTATATTTATAGCGGTTAAGTTAATATCTATAAGGTTAAGCAGAGGCTTAATCCTTTTATCTATTATGCTGTATTTTTCTTTTTTAGTAGATGCTATAAGGGGCAGTTCTATTGTTATAAAGGGTTTAGCGATCTGTTTAGTAGGCTAAATAGTAGTCTAATTAGTAGTTTAATTAGCGCTTATCCCTTGTAGACTTTTTAGAATAGTGGTTAAGTCGCTTTTTATAGTAGCTTTTATAAGGGGATTGCTAATGCTTATACTAGGGGTAGTATTAGGGGGCATATAGTATTAGAATAGGTTGTTAGTAGTTAACTTTTTGTTATTTAGGTTCTTTAGATAGTTTAGAACGCTTTTTAAGCTGCTGTAATCTTTAGTAGTCTTAGGAGATAATTTAGAAGGTAAGTTAATAGTGCTAGCAGTAGTAGGATTGCTAAAAATAGGTAGCTAAAGGGCTAGAATAGCTAATTCTAGAAGTTTTATAGTAGCTATCTACTGGATAGCATGCCTTTTAGGTATATAAACTAGGTAGGTCTTAGTGCTTAAGGTTATTATAATATATTTTAGTTTAGCCCTTTTTATTAACTTATAGGCTTTAACCCTTTGTTTATATGGTATAGTAACTAGATACCTAGAGCTTATAACTTTATAGCGCTTTAGCAAGGGCATATAAGGTGCTGTAGCAGGTTTTAGCTTATTTTATAATAGCTAATAAAGGGTTAAGTCCCTATTAGTAACCGCTGTATAGTTTACTAAGTTTACTATAGGTGCTATAATGTAGCACTAAAGGTATAGTAGTAGGCTAAAGGCCTGTAAGGTAGTCTATAGGCAGTTGAGAATTACTTTAATAGAGTGTTTTGCTAGGCCGTTTTATTTATGTATATAGGGGCTAGAGGTGCTAAAACTAATACTTTTAGCACCTAACCAGTCTCTTATAAAGCTGTTATCGACTTTAGTACCAGAGTTGAAGTGAAAGTATATTAGATAGTAGTTATAGCAGTTATTAAACTCCTTAAAATACCCCTTTATAGCAGAGTATATAGTAGGTGCTGACTTGTCTTTTAGCAGGTGAACCTATCTGTAGCGAGTTTTCTGGTCTATTAGGATTAGTAAGTAGGGCGTTTAGAAGTATAGTAAGGGCTTAATAGTTATTAAATTACCTACTATAACTGCTAAAGTAACCGCTAGGTTAGCTACTGGAGGGGTGACTATTTGTTTGATAGCTTTATTTATAGTATATTTAGTATAGAAGAAGTCTTAGTTATTAATTAAGTTAAACTTAGGGAGTCTAGTAGTGATTTTAGCGGTCTTTTTTAGAAGGGGTAGGCTTATATAGCTTAGCTAATAGTGTTATAGTATTGCTGATTTTAGAAGCCTTAGAAGGTTTGGCTTTAGGGGAGGCATCTAAAGATAGCCTACTTAGGTAAGGGCTATTAAGCTGAGCCTTGCTATTTATAGCCTTAAGGTCTACTAATTTATCCCTTATAGTGATAACTGTCTTATTATTAGAATTAGAAAGGGGGGTATAAGTCCTTTATAGCGCTTAAAGTAGTGGTTTAGACCCTTTAATAGTATAGCTATTAGCGCTTTGGTTAGAGGTTTGAGGTATTTTTTTTAAGGAGAAATAAAACCTTAACTATTAGAAGTTTAGTATAGTTAGAGCTTTATTTTTGCTATTAAATAGCGTAAGTCCTTTAAGGGACCCTTTAGAGAGGTAATATAACGCTTTTAAAATAATATTTATATTAAATTCTAGGATAAATAGCACCTTTTTTAGGGTAAAGGTGCTATATTTCTAACCAGAATAGTAAACTTTTAGCTTAATAGTATTTAAACCGCAAGGTGTTAGGGAGCCTCTAGTAGTAATTATAAGGGCTATAGTCCCTGTAAAGGCACTATAGCCACTAAACTAGCTAAGATTGTTATAAATATAGCAGGTGCTGCTGGTATTATATAGCTAAGGGGCTTAAGCTACTGGTTTAGCTGCTGTGCTATTAACTAATTATAATAAATTAGGGAGTAGTTTAGCGGGCTAAGTAGTAATTATATTAGCAGTCTACTAAGGTAGATTATACTAGACTTAGAAGGTAGACTAGGTGCTAGTGTTACTATTATTAGTAGGTGTTTTAGTGGTGTTGTTAGGTGGTTTGTGGCTACCTTGTCCCTTATAGCTACTACGCTGCCCTTTAGAGTTACCTTTGGAAGGTATTAAGGGCTGGTTTACAGTGTGATTAGCGCCCTGGGTAGGGGGCTTATTAGACTATTGGGTAGGCTTTCGGTGGTTCTGTTTATCTTATAAAGCATCTATTATAAAGGTTTCCACTAGAAGTATAGCGGGTATAGCGCTAAGATTAGCGCTATAAGATGCCTTAAGGGTTTTGAGAGTCTAGCGCATTTAGTTGGTCTAAAATGCATAGTCCTTTTTAAGGGCCCTAAAATAGTTGTTATAATAGTTAATAGGCTTAATTTTAGTACCCTTTTTAGCTAATTTGGCTACTATAGTATTAAATTTAGTGTTAAAGGTGCTAAAATTAGTGCCTATAGTATATTTTAGGCTATAAAAGACCTAGATTAGGCGGTCCCTTTTAAGCTTATTGTTAGGTTTATATAGGGTAGTTAGCGTTTAAAAGGCTGCTATAGGGTTATTATAATAGCTAATATTGCCTTATGGGATTAGCTTATAGCTGTTTTGTAATAGGAGTAGTACTATAGCTTGGTTAGGGTTGCTATAGGCTTTAAGTATAGAGGGGTCTTTAGTGAAGGTAAGTAGGCTAATAGCTTTAAACGAGATGTTTAGGCTTTGTAACTAGAGGTTATAGTTGCTTTGCTTTTGTAACTGCTAGTTAGTAGCAAAGGTGTTGATCTTTTTAGCTATTTTATGTCTAACTTGCCCCTAAAGGATAGTTAGGTTAGTAAGGGAAGCTATTAGTTTAGTAGATTGTTTAGCGGACTGGCTAGCGCTAGCTATAGCTGGTGTAGTAGGTGTAGTAGTAAAAGGGGTAGCCGAGAGTTGAGTGCTAAAGGTAGTAATAGCGTTTGTTAGGTTAGTTATAGCGGTTTATAGGTTTTAAGTGGTGTGCTGAAGACCTTAAAGGCTATTATTGATGTTGGTAAACTGATTGTTAAAGTGCTGAAATTGCTTGCTATAGTTGCTGATAAGTGTATTAGCGGTTTTGATTAGGGCTCTGATAGTCCCTTTAGTGAGGTTGTTAGGGTCTAAGTTGGGGCGTTTTATAGTAGGTAAAAGAGAGCGTTAGTGGTATGCTTAGCTAATAAGATAGGGGGTAAAAGAGGGCTAAATCAGGGGTTTAACGCCTTAATTAGTGTTAGAAGATGAGTGCTGGGAAGGCCATAAAGTGCCTGGCGTTGGAGGTAGGTAGGGGGGTAAAGGCCACTGGTTTTGCTGAAAAATAGCGCTGGAGAGATACTGGCAGTGAGAATGCCGGGCTTATAACCTATAAAAAGGTAGTATACTGTAAGGTATACGGTAGTAGGGCTACAGAAGGTCTTATAGGGGGTATAGATTAGCTATAGTGGAAGGTAATGGATTTTAATAGTATTAGAAGTAAAGACTATAGCGGGTAGGTCGCTATAGGGCAAGGGGTAGTAGTAGCAGTCAAAGGATTAAGTTGCTTAATTATTAGGTAGCTAAATAAAGGGAAATTCTAGTGGCTATATAGCTAGAGGGATAGTAGATTTAGTGCTAATAGTACTAAGTCTATACTGTAGTTACTAGCTAAATATAGAGGAGATTGACCTGGCTAGGCCCTAGTTGGTGGGATCTACAGCTACCTGAAATAGTGGACTGTTTAGTGCTTAGGTTAGTGGGTCGGTTTGGTATGATTGAACCCTACAGGGGCTGCCTAGGGCCTATATACACCTTCCGGGAGACCTCCCATAGGCTTTATAAGACCTACTAACTCTACTGGGTTATCTACTAACGCAATTACCGAAATTACTGACTAACCCTACCGGTGGTGCCGACCCTTGGCACCACTAATAACCCTGACAGGCCTTGCTTAGCGCTATAGAGCCTTATACTTACTCCGCTAGGGCTCTACACACACCATATGGCCGCTGTAGGTAAGCCTAGAATAGACCCTATAGCTAAATGGGTTGGGTGGCTAGTTAGTGAGGCTGTAGTGGCTAAAGTGGCCACTATAGCCGTGTGGCTAGCGTGTGCTACAGGGCAGCACCCGACTATTGCCAGCTGATTTCAACACGCCTTCTCAATAAGGGTGCTGCCTAATAAGCCCTAGCATCTGCTGAAACTTTAGCTGTTTAGTGGACTCTAGGGGCTTAGTTAGGCCGTTAGCAGCCATATCTTTAGTAGAGATATAGCGTATGTCAACATCTCTAGCGCGTTAGGCTTCCCTAATATATATAAACTTTACTAAGGTATGCTTTGTACGCTGGTGGTGTTTAGGGTCTTTAGCAGTTGCTATAGCACCAGTATTATCGCTATACAGTGCTATAACCCCTAGAATAGGCTGCTAAATTTTAGTATAAAGACCTTATAGCTACTGAGCCTCTTTGACAGCTTTAGTTAGTGCTATATATTCAGCTTCCAGGGTAGAGAGTGCCACTGTGCTGGCCCTCTTAGCCTTCTAACTTATAGCGGCATTAGCCACTATAGTAGTATAGCCTTAGGTAGACTTAGCGGTCTTGGGACACTTAGCAAAGTCGCTATCGCTATACACTATAGGCAGGCAACTTAGAGAGTTATTTAGTGTGTTATATAGGGGCTGTTGATCCCCTATAGTAGAGTAGCAAATAGCAAGGTTAGCGGTGCCTTTTAGGTACTTAAATAGTCTTATAGCGGTAGAGAGATATAGTTTATAGGGGGCTTATATATAGGTGGCTAGCTACTAATAGCTAAAGGCTATGTTAGGTCTAGTTATCTATATTAGGTAGTTAGCGGTGCCTATAACTATTAAATAGTAGTGCTTGTCTGCTAGATTTAGGAGAGTTTTAGCGTCTTTAGCTTTTGTAATACTAGGCTGTAGCGGTACTTTAGTGGACTTGATGTCTTCTAAATTTAGCTTAATTAGCGCTTGTTTGATATACTATGGCTAGCTAAAATAGAGCTTGCGGTTAGCTCTATCCTGCTATATTTCGGCACCTAGGAATTATTGGGTAGGGCCTCGGTCTTCTATAGGGTATACGCTATTAATCTCCTGCTTTAATTGCTTAATATAGGCCTTGCTAAATCTTAAAATTAAGCAGTCATTAATATAAGCCACTATAAAGTGCCCTGTAAGCCTATTATAATATACTAAAGAGTTATTAACTAAGGGCCTAAACTTTAGACTATTTAGTAGTTTAGTGAGCTTTTTTTGCTACTGTTTTGGGGCTTGCTTTAGGCTGTATAGGGCCTTTAGTAGTAATAGGACCTGCTGAGTTTTAGGCTTATAGCTGTTTTTAGTAGTTAGCTGTAGTAGTTCTGGGTTAGCTAATAGTGCTATAAGGCTTTTTAGTAGCCTGCTGTAGATTGTTTTAAGGAGGTCTCTGTTGAGAAAAGCCTTTATAAAATCTATTAACTTTGCTTTCTAGTTGTTGATAGCGGTTAAGGCTAGTAGTAAACGCTAGGTTGGGGGTATAGTTGTAGCAGTAAAGGTCTCTGAAAAGTTAGTGCTAGGGGCTTATTTAAAGCCTTTAACCACTAACCTGGCTTTAAACTTAGCAATCTGCTTTAGGGCGTTTAGCTTGTGTTTTAATACCTATTTATTGCTAATAGCGCGTTTATTTAGGCCTAAAGCTTTAATAAACTGTAGTGCTCCTGACTGTAATAGCTGTTTGAGTTTAGCCTTAGTAGCTACTAGCTAGTTCTTTTAGTTAGGGGTTTTTAGTACTGAAGTTAGTCTTTTAAGCTTTTTTAAAGCTGCTGTAGTGGTATAGATAATGCCTTGTACTATTATATTTATAGCGGTTGAGTTAATATTTATAGGGTTAAGCAGGGGCTTAATCCTTTTATTTACTATGCTATATTTTTTTTTTTTAGTAGGTGCTATAGGGGGCAGTTTTATTATTATAAAGGGTCTAGCGATCTGTTTAGTGGGCTGAATAGCAGTCTGATTAGTGGTTTAATTAGTGCTTATTTTCTATAAACCTTTTAGAATAGTAGTTAAGTCGCCTTTTATAGTAGCTTTTATAGGGGGATTATTAATACTTGTACTAGGGGTAGTGCTAGGGGGTATATAGCACTAGAACGGGTTATTAGCGGTTAACTCCTTGTTATCTAGGTCCTTTAGACGGTTTAGAACGCCTTTTAAGTTGCTATAATTTTTAGCAGTTTTAGGGGATAACTTAGGGGGTGAGTTAGTAGTGCTAGTAGTAGTAGGGTTATTAAAGATAGGTAGCTGAAGGGCTAGAATAGCTAATTTTAGGAGCTTTATAGTGGCTATCTGCTAGATAGTATGCTTTTTAGGTATATAAACTAGGTAGGTTTTAGTATTTAGGGTTATTATAATACGTCTTAGTTTAGCCCTTTCTGCTAACTTATAGGCCTTGATCTTTTGTTTATATAGTATAGTAACTAGACACCTAGAGCCTATAACTTTATAATGCTTTAGCGAGGGTATATAAGGTGCTGTAGCAGGTTTTAGCTTATCCTGTAGTAGCTGATAAGGGGTTAAGTCCTTATTAGTGACTGCTGTATGGTTTACTAAGTTTATTATAGGTGCTATAGTATAGCACTAGAGGTATAGTGGTAGGCTAGAGGCTTATAAGGTAGTTTGTAGGCGGTTAAGGATTACTTTAATAAAGTATTTTGCTAGGCTGTTTTATTTGTGTGTATAAGGGCTAGAGGTGCTAAAACTAATACTTTTAGTACTTAACTAGTCCTTTATAAGGCTATTGTCGACTTTAGTGCTAGAGTCGAAGTGAAAGTGTGCTAGATAGTGGTTATAATAGTTATTAAACCTTTTAAAACACCTTTTTATAGCGGAGTGTATAGTGGGTGCTGACTTGTCTTTTAGCAGGTATATTTATTTGTAGCAAGTCTTCTGGTCTATTAGGATTAGTAAATAGGGTGTTTGGGAGTGAGGTGAGGGCTTAATAGTTACTAAGTCACCTACTATAACTGCTAAAGTAACCGCTAGGTTAGTTACTAGAGGGGTGACCACCTGTTTAATAGCTTTACTTATAGTATATTTAGCGCAGAAGAAGTCTTTGTTACTAATTGAGTTGAACTTTGGGAGACTGGTAGTGATTTTAGCGGTCTTCTTTAGAAGGGGTAGGCTTATATAGCTTAGCTAATAGTGTTATAGTATTGCTGATTTTAGAAGCCTAAAAGGTTTAGCTTTAGGGAAGGTATCTAAAGATAATCTACCTAGATAGGGGCTATTAAGCTGAGCCTCGCTATTTATAGCCTTAAAGTCTACTAATTTATCTTTTATAGCGATAACTGTCTTACTATTAGAACTAGAAAAGGGGGTGTGAGTCTTTTGTAGTGCTTGAAGTAGTAGTCTAGATCTTTTAATAATATAGCTATTAGCGCTCTAGTTAGGGGTTTAAGGCATTTTTTTAGGGAGAGATAAAACCCTAACTACTAGAAGTTTAGTGTAGTTAGGGTTTTATTTTTGCTATTAAATAGTATAAGTCTTTTAAAGGACCCCTTGGAGAGGTAATGTAATACTTTTAAAATAATATTTATATTAAATTCTAGGATAAATAGTACCTTTTTTAGGGTAAGGGTGCTATATTTCTGACTAAAATAGTGAACTTTTAGTTTAATAGTGCTTAAACCGCGAGGTATTAAGGAGCTTTTAGCAGTAATTACAAGGGCTATAGTCCCTATAAAGGCACTATAGCTACTAAACTAGCTGAGATTGTTATAAATATAGCAGGTGCTGCTGGTATTATATAGCTAAAGGGCTTAAACTACTAGTTTAGCTGCTATGCTATTAACTAATTGCAATAAATTAGGGAGTAGTTTAGCGGGCTGAGTAGTGATTATATTAGCAGTCTATTAGAGTGGATTATACTAGACTTAGGTGGACTAGGTGCTAGTGTTACTACTATTAGTAGGTGTTTTAATAGTATTGTTAAGTGGTTTATAACTACCTTGTCTTTTATAGCTACCATGCTGCCCTCTAAAGTTACCCCTAAAGGGTGTTAAGGGCTAGTTTACAGCGTAATTAGCACCCTGGGTAGGGGGCTTATTAGACTGTTAAATAGGCTTTCGGTAGTTCTATTTATTTTATAAGGCGTCTACTATAAGGGTTTCTACTAAAAGTATAACAGATATAGCGCCAAAATTAGTACTATAAAATGCTTTAAAGGTTTTAAGAGTCTAGCGCATTTAGTTGGTTTAAAACGTATAGTCCTTTTTAAGGGCCCTAAAATAATTGTTATAATAGTTGATAAGCTCGATTTTAATACCCTTTTTAGCTAATTTGACTATTATAGCGTTGAATTTAGCGTTAAAGGTGTTAAGATTAGTGCCTATAGTGTACTTTAAACTATAAAAGACCTGGATTAGGCGGTCCCTTTTAAGCTTATTATTAGGCTTATATAAGATAGTTAACATTTAAAAAGCTGCTATAAGGTCGTTATAGTGGCTAATATTACCCTGTGGGATTAGCCTACAGCTGTCTTATAATAGAAGTAGTACTATAGCCTAGTTAGGGTCATTATAGGCTTTAAATATAAAAGGGTCTTTAGTAAAAGTAAATAGGCTAATAGCCTTAAACAAAATGTTTAAGCCTTATAACTAGAGGTTATAATTGCTTTACCCCTATAACTACTAATTAATAGTAAAGGTGTTGATCTTTTTAGCTATCTTATACCCAACTTGCCCTTAAAAGATAGTTAGGTTAGTAAAGGAAGCTATTAGTTTAGTAAATTGCTTAATAAACTAGTTAGCGCTAGCTATAACTAGTATAGTAAATATAGTAGTAAAAAGGGTAGCTAAGAGTTAAGTGCTAAAAGTAGCAATAGTATTTATTAGGTTGATTATAGTGGTTTATAAGTCTTAAGTAGTATACTAAAGACTTTAAAGGCTATTATTAATGTTAATAAACTGATTATTAAAGTGTTAAAATTGCTTACTATAGTTGCTAACAAATATATTAGCAGTCTTAATTAAGGCTCTAATAGTCCTTTTAGTAAGGTTGTTAAGGTCTAAGTTAAGGCGTTTTATAGTAAGCAAAAGAAAGCGTTAGTAGTATGTTTAGCTAATAAGATAGGGGGTAAAAAAGGGCTAAATTAGGGGTTTAACGCTCTAATTAGTGCTAAAAGATAAGTGTTAAAAAGGCTATAAAGTGCCTGGCGTTAGAGGTAGGTAGGGGGGTAAAGGCCACTAGTCTTGCTGAAAAACAGCGCTAAAGAGACACTGGCAGTGAGAATACCAGGCTTATAACCTGTAAAAAGGTAGTGCACTATAAGGCATACAGTAGCAGGGCTATAAAAGGTTTTATAAAGGGCACAGACTAGCTATAACAGAAGGTAATAGATCTTAACAGTATTAGAAGCAAAGACTATAGCAGGTAGGTTGCTATAGGGCAAAGGGTAGCAGTAGCAGTTAAAAGATTAAGTTGCTTAATTATTAAATAGCTAAATAAAAGGAAATTCTAGTAGCTATATAGCTAAAAGAATAATAGATTTAGTGCTAATAGTACTAAGTCTACACTATAGTTACTAGCTAAATACAAAGGAAATTAACCTGGCTAGGCCCTAATTGGTAAGATCTATAGCCACCTAAAATAGTAGACTGTTTAGTGCTTAGGTTAGTAGGTCGGTTCAGTATAACCGAACCCCATAGGGGCTACCTAAGGCCCACACACACCTTCTAGGAGACCTCCTATAAGCTTTATAAAACCCACTAACTCCACTAGGTTATCCACTAACGCAATTACCAAAATTACTAACTAACCCTACCAGTAGTGCCAACCCTTAGCACTACTAATGACCCTGACAGGCCTTGCTTAGCGCTATAAAGCCCTGTACTCACTCCGCTAGGGCTCTACAGACACTATATAGCCGCTATAGGTAAGCCTAAAATAGACCCTACAGCTAAATAGGTTGAATGGCTAGTTAGTAAGGCTATAGTGGCTAAAGTGGCCACTATAGCCGTGTGGCTAGCGTGTGCTACAGGGCAGCACCCGACTATTACCAGCTGATTTCAACAGTAGTATTATAATCTAATTAGAATTATTATAAGCTTTAAATATAAAAAGGTCTTTAATAAAAATAAATTGTTAATAACTTTAAACAAAATATTTAAACTTTATAACTAAAGGTTATAATTATTT